>JARHVA010000679.1:4375000-4547500 GCA_037957365.1 Torreya grandis
TGTGTGTGTGTGTGTGTGTGTGTGTGTGTGTGTGTGTGTGTGTGTGTGTGTGTGTGTGTGTGTGTGTGTGTGTGTGTGTGTGTGTGTGTGTGTGTGTGTGTGTGTGTGTGTGTGTGTGTGTGTGTGTGCGTGCGTGTGTGTGTGTGCGTGTGCGCATCTACATGTACATGTGTGTGTGTGTGTGTGTGCGTGTGTGTGTGTGTGCGTGTGTGTGTGTGTGTGTGTGCACGCATGTGCATGTGTGTTTGCATGTGTGTGTGCATGTGTGTGTGTGTGTGTGTGTGTGTGTGTGTGTGTGTGTGTGTGTGTGTGTGTGTGTGTGTGTGTGTGTGTGTGTGTGTGTGTGTGTGTGTGTGTGTTTGTGTGTGTGTGTGTGTGTGTGTGTTGTAAAATATATTATTTTGGCTGGTTGATCACAATGATGATGTAATTTTAATTTAGAATAAGTTTTTGTGAGTCACTATTTGGTTTTGAGTATTGGACTTTTATGTAGTAATAGCAAGACTAAATTTGATGAAGTGCAGACATATGTTGGCTATAAGTTCAAACATGTTGTGACTAAGGTAGTGTTTTTTATTTGAAATTAATATTATATAATTAATATTCTATATTTTTATTGAGCATGACTAAAATTTAATCTAATTAATCAAAAAAGTGATGTAAATCCTTGATCAGGTAGTTTAAAAATCTTAGGTCCCCAGTTCACTCCTTAAAAGAGTGATAAATTTTGGGTAAAAACCATCCATTGGAAAATAAAAGTATGGTGGGACTGGCACCCCTGGACCATTGTGTGATCTCACAAAGTAATGGACAACATTATGTAAGTCTTGGGGCTACATGTGATACCAAAAATTGCTTCTCCAATGTTTAGTGTGGTTGGTACAAGATGTTACACTAACCCATGAATGGTGAATATTGAGAAAGATACAACCACATAATGTGATTTATTATCTTTTGATGGTATTTTTTTATAAATATCATTAATATTATACACAATGCGTAACATTTATAGTGGAAGATTCTACTTTGAACCTGTAAATCTAGCTACAGATCTATTTTGATTAGGATATTATAACTATTGACCTTAAGTTATAGGTCTATGTGATAATTTATCCTTGTAAAAAACATAAATTATTTACCCTAAACCTATTTTATATTTAAAAACTACTATCTTAATTAATTAACATAAATAAAAATATGGTGAACATTTTTATGCATACATGAACTAAAAACTCTAATTCATAAATTTCTAATCATTTTTAGGAGTTTCTATATTTATGTTAAGTTTATTAAATGTTTTAAAGTGTTTTTTAATTTCTTGTTTATCAAATATGACTCTTTTTGTCTTTTGGTCATTAATCTAGTTATGCAAATTCACTTCAAGTCTCTTCAAGACCTACATTGGGAGGTTCTTGAGTAGTTAGAATTTTATAAGGATATATAATGTGTAATAAAATATTTTATTTCAATCATATTTTAATTAGTAATAATTTTTTTAAGGTTCCAATAATGGAGAAAGAACACATGCCAAAAATCATGTCTATCATTAATCATAGGTAACCACATGGACAACTAGACTATCACTGCAAAGACTTTTGTTTTGACATATTTTGGTTTATAGTTGTAATATATATGAATGAAATATAATTAGGGATTGATCACAGTGAATCATTGAGGAATTTTTATTCCAAATAATATTAAATGGGGTTGCATCGGACTGTGCAGAGTCAAGCATAAAAAGTTCATCATTTTCCTAAGGTGTGTTGAAAATTCTTGTGATATTTATGCATTTATTTTGTTTACAAAGTGTTTAAAATGTAAATTTTATTTTTTAATACCTATTATAATGTTTATACCTCAAAAAATACACAAACACAATCAAATCTTCCTACTCTGCTAGTATAGGCTTGTACCCTACTTTTGTAGGTGTTATCTAGAGGTAGGATTCCAGTTTCTTGAATATTTTACCAATAAAAGTAAGTTATTTATAATTAATAATTGTATTAAAACTTTTAACAAACCTTTTTAAACTTTAATAAATAATAAAAACTCCATTTCGTTCCTTAAAATCAAAATTTGCCCTTACTCAGCCTGTGAAAAAGACATGTTGAAGAGTTGAGACCATTTCATGGTTTCGGTATAAGGGAAGTGAAAAAAAGGATAAAACTTTGTATATTTTATGTTTATTCCTATAAAAAAATTAATCAAAAACTATATTTTAATTTTTTCATGTGTGGAGTTGTATAAATCTAAAATATTGTGTTAGACCTAGGAGACATAATTGCTTAAGAGAAGAATTGAGATTTTGTACTTTATTAGAAATTTAAAACCCAAAACTTGGTATGTTGATGTAAACCCTTAATTGGAATCTAAAAATTAAAATATTTTTAATTTTAAAACTTGTTTGGTTAATAATATGTCTAGAAAACTTTGTCTAGAGGTCCATAAGGAGAAGCCTAAAAGAGCAAAAACTTGAAAACAATGTATTTTCCCTTTAGAGTTGGAAACTAAAAATTTTAGAGTTTTTAGGGGATGAAATTTGGATCTAGATATCCATTTTTTTAATCTATAACCTTGTAAATTGGTTTCAACATTGAAATAGTGATTGAAGAGGGCTAGTAGAGGTTGCCTAAAGAAGCAAAGATTATGTATTAGTTGTATTTGACTAACTCCTCTGCATCATTTTGATATGAAATTATGTTTGACAGTTAAGGGAGATATAAATAAGGTTTACACTTTTAGATAACAAGTTTTAATTGGTAACTTGTGTTGGTCAGCTAGCTTGCAGAGTGGGCTTTGGTAAGATAGCTTGAAAGGTGCAAAGACAACATGCCACCTAGAAGGAATAGAGAAAATATTCAAACTATGTCAGAGGAATTACATAACCTAAGGATTGGTTTTGATTATATATTTTTATCAGTAGAAGATACTCAAAGAAGGGGAGTCATCATAGGAGATGACAGTGATATAGGGGGAAAACTCCAAGAACCAGAAGAGGAAGGTGAAGAAGTTGGAGACTGTGATTAAAAAGGTCTAGAAAGAATACTAAAGGAAGTAATTAAAAAAGGGTCTATATCAAAATTGGAACATACCACATATTTAAGAATATTAGATGGAGAATAAATCATTGAATGGATTTCATAACTAGATAAATAATTTGACTGTGAAAGTGTTCTCGAGGAGAACTAGGTGAAGTTTGCTTGCATAAAGCTGAAATGGTAGGCATCAATTTGGTTGGAAATCATTGAAGAATAAAAAATAAATAAGGGTAAGACAAAGCTTAATTGTTGAGATAGGATGGTCTCCAAGTTGAAGGTAAAATTCTTTCCAAGTGACTATGAAATAAATCTCTTCAAAATATTGCAAACATTGAAATAAAAAGAAATGACTGTCAAGGAATATATAGAGGAGTTCTATAAGATGGTTATCATATCAATATATATATATAGGAGGATATAAAAAATGTTTTTAGATATCTTATAGGGTTGAGATACAACTTACAAGATGAACTAAGCCTAGTTATCCCTAGGACTCTTGAAGAGTGTTATCAATTTGCATTGAAATTTTAAGCCAAGCTTAATATGATACAAACAAAACAAAATACATGTAGAGGTATAAGTTATATAGGAATGGTTTAGAAATGAGGTATACATACCTCAAAAATAAACCAAGGAGAAGCTATCACTTCACAATAATAATCCTTTAATCCTAGATGTGGCTTTAGAGTAACAAGGCCATACTTTAAAGGTGGATATCCATCAAGAGGAAGAGGATATAATAGCTTCATAGGTAATTTCTTCAAGTTTAATAAATTTTTATGACATATGTTTTGAGAGTGTCTATAAGGTCAAAAATAAAATAGTTATATAACTAAAAATATAAATCAAATTATTCAAGCAACATAAGAGGAGAGTGGTGTTTCTCCATCTTATGTGGAATAACTAGAGGTAGTTTAATCATTACTTATGATAAGGGTGTTAATAAAAACACTTTTCAAGACCTCCTACAAGTTCCAATGTAAATGTTGCAAAGTATTTATTGATCTAGGTAGCATAGATAACTTAGTTTTAGTTGAGATGGTGAATAAACTAAAGTTGAACAGGATACCTCATCCCACCTCATACAAATTTTCATGGTTAAAAAATGGGTAGCAAGTATTATTTAATGAAAAATTTTGGGTGGAGTTTCAAATTTGGAGTTATAAATACAAATTTATTCATGACATCATGCCAATGGATGTGTGTCATGTATTCCTTATAAGACCTTGGTAATATGATAGAAAAACATCACATGATGGAAGGAGAAATGTCTACGATTTAGAGAAAGATGGTATAATCCATAACTTGCTACCTATGAAATAAGAATATTGTGACCAAAATATTGGTTCAAGTGTAATGGTGTTAAGTGAAAAAGATTTTGTGAATGATGAGAGAAGAAGAGCTAGGATTTGCATTGGTGATCAATCCTAGAATATTCATAACAACCACAAAGGTGAATGAATTTAAATAATAGGTACAAGATGTACAAAAGGACTATTCTAATATCATAGTTGATGAACTACCTATAGATTTCCCACCAATAATAAAAATCAATCGTCACATTGATTTCATTCTAGGAGAAACCTTGTCTAATAAGGCTACCTATTAAATGACACCTCAAGAAAATGTTGAGATCAAAAATCAATTTTAAGAACTATAGGACAAAGGGATGGTCAAGGAGATAATTATCCCATGTGAAGCTCTAATGGTGTTAGTGCCTAATAAGGAAGTATATTGGAGGATGTGTATAGATTCAATGGTAATAAACAAGATCATTATAAGGTACAGGTTTCCTCTCCCAAGAATAGAAGACTTGATTATTTGATTGAGTGGTTCAAAATTATTCTCCAAGATTGATCTTTAGAGTAGATACTACCAAATCATAATTAGGCATGGAGATGAATGTAAAATAGCCTTTAAGACTAAGGAAGGGTTATATGAGTGGCTAGTCATGCCATTTTGCCTCACTAATTCACCTAGTATATTAATGAGCTTCATGAATGAGGTTGTTAATCCATTCATAGGTAAGTTTTTTTTAGTCTATTTAGATGACATATTGATATATAGTCATAGTAAGGAATAACATATTCATCATTTGCATTTAGTCATGAGACAGTTACAAGAGGAGAAGTTACTTATTAATGTCAAGAAGTGTGTATTAATGAAGATATAATTATTGTACCTTGGTTTTGTGATATCTCAAGGCATATTTAATATGGATAAGGACAAATAAAAAACCATAATGGAGTGGTCAATTCTAAAGACACCTGGATGGTAAGAAGTTTTCATGGACTTGAAAGATTTTATGAAAAAATTATTATAAATTTTAGTGGAATTTATGCTCCAAGCATAGGCACTATTATAAGAGACAAGAAAATTTTTATGTGGATTGACTTGGCTGAACTAAACTTTCATTTCTTGAAGAGAAAAATCAATAATGAACCCATCTTAGCACTTCCATATTTCAATAAAGTCTTCTAGGTGGAGTGTGATGCAAGTGGAGTAGCCATAGGGGTTGTATTAAGTCAATAAGTTAGGCCTATATCATACTTTAATGAAAAACTATATGATGCTAAAAGTAATTATTCATCTTATGATCTGGATTTCTATGCAATGGTCTAGTCCTTGAAAAAGTGGAAGAAATATATAATCCCTAAGGAGTTGGTAATCTTCATAAATAACCATGCTATATAATTCATAACTAGTTAGTTCAAGATAAATCAAAGGCATATGAAATGGATAGAATATTTTTAGAATTTTACCTTTAATATTAAACACAAAAAAAATCAAATTAATAAGGTGGTTGATGCTTTTAGTACAAGGGCATTTCTAGTCAATGAATTTTAGCTTTAAAGTGTAGGCATTGATTCTCTCAAGGAGTTGTATGATATTGATGAATATTTTCAAGAATCCTATAAGGCTCATCAACATCCAAAAACCTTGATTGGATTACATGATACAAGATGGCTTATTGTTCAAATTAATATAGTTGTGTTCTAAAGAGCTCAATCAGGGAAAACTTGATCAAAGAAAATCATAGTGGTAGTACGATAGGACATTTTAGACTTAAAATGATGTCAGAGTAGCTTACTAGGCATCACTTTTGGTCTAGAATGCAAGTAGAGGTAAGAAGTTATGTAGAAATTTTCAAAAAAAATCAAATGTCTAAAGCTAAAAGTAGAAATGTAGGTTTATATCAGCCTTTACCAGTCCCAAATAGACCATGGAACTCCATTAGTATTGATTTTATCATGGGCCTACCTAGAACTCAAAGAGGTTATGATTCTATCTTTGTTTTAATGGAAAATTTTTATAAAATGGCACAATTTATACCTTGTAAAACTACCAATGATTCTACACACATATCAAATTTGTTCTTCAAGGAGGTTGTTAGACTACATGGTTTCCCACACAAATCATATATGATAGAGACATCAAATTTGTTGGTCACTTTTTGAGGACCTTGTGGAAGAATATTGGAACTAATTTGAATTTTAGTTCAGCTGACCACCCTCATAATGATGGAAAAATTGAGGTGTTTAATAGGATCTTGGTAAATTTCCTAGGTTGATTATCAAGAGACAATCCCAAGTAATGGGATTTGGTACTACCATGGGAAAAGTTTTCATACAATGACTATTCCGATAGGAGCATTGGTATGAGTCCATTTTAGGTTTTGTATTGTATGAAACCAAGATGAGTATTTAAACTTATATATTTGGGAAATTTGGAGAACAAGTGTGTTGAAGGAAAGGATTGTGTTGTATCTATGCAAGAGGTACATGAACTGGTGAAAAGATAACTACATACAAGTGTGGAGAAGTACAAGAAACAAGCATATTTAAAAATAAAAGAGGTTACTTTTGACTCTGGTGAGTTGTTTTTGGCTCAATTGATAAATAATAGGTTTCACAAAGGTGAGTATAACATACTAAAAATAAAAAAGATGGGTCATTTCAAAGTTCTCAAGAAGTTTTTTAACAATGCCTATGACATAGAGTTGCCTATTAGAGTAGGAGTATCTCCCATTTTCAATGTTAAAGACCTATATCCATTAAAATAATGTGATTATAAAGATAAAAAACTAGGAGGATAAGGTACAACAGTTCAAGAGTGGGTAGGTCAATTTCCATCAGCCAAGAAGGAAGAGTTAGAGATGACCTTAGACAAGATGATTATCATGAAGACAAGAAATAGGGAGTATATATAATATCTAGTCAAGTGGAAACATAATACTCATGAATATTCCACTTGGATGAAATAAGAATATATCCATAACCATTGAAATATATTTGGATACCTCATGAATATTAGTTCATGAGTTCATTTTTTGCCCCTTATGAGTATGATGTAGGAGCATCACTCCAACTTTAAAATTTTGGCTTGTATAGTTCTTTTTTGGTTTGATTAGGTTGTTTTATGGGTAATTTATTTTAATATATTATTTAAAAGGTATTTTATGTCATAAATCACACTTTTCAATCATTTCCAAGTGTTTAGGCTAGCGTAGGTAGGCTAGAATTTGAATTTATCACTTTCTCGCTAAAATTCAAATTCAAATTTTTGAATAGCAAACTTTGGTTTATGAGACTTTTCATAAATTTAAAATTGATATTATGAGTTTTTATAGTTATTTTAATCATATTAAATGTTTTTAAGTTTTTCTTAATGTCTTTTTTAATCAAATATGAATCTATTTGTCTTTTGGTCAATATTTTAGTTATGCAAATACACTTCAAGTCTCCTCAAGACCTATTTTGGGAGGTTATGAAGAAATTATAATTTTTATTAGGATATATAATGTGTTTTAAAAAAATTTATTTAGTTCATATTTAAATGAGGAAGATATTTTTTGAAGGCTCCAAGAACAAAGAAAGAAGAAACATAGGCTAAGAATCAAGATTGTCATAAATTCAATGTAAGCACATGGACAACCAAACTATCAATGCAAAGACTTTTGTTTTGGAATATTTTGGTTTATAGTTTTAATATATATGAATGGAATATATTTATGTATTAATAATAGATACTCATTTATAAATTTTGATTCCAAATAATAAGAAGCAGGGTTGTATCAGACTGTATACAGTCAAGCATAAAAACTTCATCATTTCCTAAGGTTTGTTGAAGATTCCTGTGATATTTATGTGTTTATTTTATTTAATAAGTTTTGAACATTTATAATTTATTTATTAATACCTATTTTAAGTTATATATGTCAAAAAATACTCAAACACAATCAAATATTCCTATTCTTATAGTAAATGCATGTACCATGCTTTTGTACATGTTAACTAAAGGTAAGATTTTGGTTTCTTGAATATTTTACCCAAAAAATTAAGATAATTATCATTCTAGAGTGTCTTTTAACATTTCACATACATTTATAAAATTTAAACAATAATCAAAACTCCATTTTGTTCCTTAAAATCCAAATTTTCTCTTACTCTACCTATGAGAAAGATATGTTAAAGAGTTGAGACCATTTCATGGTTTTGGTATAAGGTAAGAGAATAAAAGCCTTAAAATTAGTAGATTTTATGAGTTTTAAATTATAAATGTGAATCAAATAATATATTTTAATTTTGTCATGTGTGGATTTGTATAAATCAAAAAGACTGAGTTGGACCTAGAAGGCCTAGTTGTTTAAGATAAGGGTTGAGATTTTGTACTTCCTTAGAGAGTTATAATCTAAAACTTGGTATGTTGATGTAAAACCTTAATGGGTATATAAAAATTACATTTTATTTATTTTAAAACTTTTTTGGTCAATAATAAGTCTATAAAATGGAGTCTTGAGGGCTACAAGGAAAGGCCTAAAAAGAGAAAGAACTTGAAAATAAAGTATCTTCCCTTTAGAGTTAGAACTACAAATTTGGAGACTTGTTAGGGGATGATATTGGGTATATAAATATAAATTTTTAAATATAGAACCATCTAAATTTGTCTAAACATTTAAATTAGTACCTCAAGAGGGCTAGTAGTGGTTGTCTAAAGAAGTAAAGATTGTGTATTGGTTGTATTTGACTAACTCCTCTACATAAATATTGAATCTAGTTTTGCCCATCACAACATTTCAAAGGACACTTGACTTAAAAAAGGCATTACTTTTAGCTTACATTTAATAATAAAATGGATATCCTAATGGTCATGATTTAGATGCCCACAAGGTTAGGATGAGCATTACCACTTTAGGAGGTTGATATTTTCATGAAAGAATGTTACCTAGTAAGTAAAACATATTACAAGTACTATTTTTCCTTGGATTTTTGGTAATTCACTAGGATATATCCAAAATAAGGAGTGGAGGAGTCATATCCCTTCTTGAGTATAAAATAGTATTGAGGCATCTAATGTGATTACATCACTTTCTTCTCTTAAAATAGATTAGTTGTTAAGGCTATCACTGATTGGTTATCAATTTCACTGTTTAGCTAGGTTACTTGCATGAATCACTACAAATTGGGAAGAGATGATTGTTAGCCAAATTTTGGATACCATAGGATAGAGTCACAAAATTAATCACTTTTCCATGCTTATTAGCATATTTTAAGGTAATTTTGAAAAAATTAAGGTAATATCTATTTTTCTCTTATGCTTGTTTAAGTAACCTCATGTTGAGTTTCAAGATGGTTTAAGATGTGTTAGTGGTTTAGGCTATCTTGTCAAGTCATATATTATGTGTCATGGTTATGTCACACTCTTTTTAGTCTAATAATATGCCTAAATAAGTGTCATGTTGTATTCATGGTCATCAAGTCACTTTTAACCTCTTCTATAAGTCACTTGCATATGTAAAATGGTCCAAAAGTCAGTTCAAGAGCCCTAACAAGTGAAAATCATGTAGAGGTGTATTCTAAAATGATTTAATAATAATGTCATAATTTTAATGTTGGTAATAAATCATGACAAGCCAATTTCAAAAGTTAAAAATAAGTTATAAGTAAGTTTCAACACTTAAGAGAGCAACACTAGTCTTTTCAGACTTGGTTCAATATGTTTACAACTCCCTTCTTGATTTTAACTCTTTTTAACACTTTTCATGGTTCACTTACATGCCCCATCTCTCTCTTATAAACTCATTTTATCTATAAATTTAGCTTTTATGGGATTTTTATGGATCCTTTTGCTAAGTATGGTGAATCCATCCTCAAATGAACACTTGTATTATGCCTTGGAGTAATGAATGAAGATTATTCTTACCTCCTCACATGATTGAAACTAGTGTACTAGTGTGCTTGTTTATGAATGTTAGTATTAGTCATTTTACTCTCTCTCCTCTCTCTCTCTCTCTCTCTCTCTCTCTCTCTCTCTCTCTCTCTCTCTCTCTCTCTCTCTCTCTCTCTCTCTCTCTCTCTCTCTCTCTCTCTCTCTCTCTCTCTCTCTCTCTCTCTCTCTCTCTCTCTCTCATTTTTCCTTTCCTACCTATTTTCAAATGGATTGTCTTCTTGCAAGTCACATGGTGAGTTTGATGTATTTTTCCATAGCCTAAAAGTGGATTTTCAATCACTACTACCTGTTTTGACCTATTGACTAACCTTGTCAATCAATTCACTTTCAAAGACATCTTTATTGAAACATTCATGCTTTAAGGCTCTTTATTTTATAAATGTAATCATATTTAGGCCTAATCTTTAATTTTAACAGCATGATAGTTAAGCAGAGGGTGTTGTTTTAGTGTACCACTTCATTAGATAAATTTATTTCATGTATTTCTATCCATTTTCCTTTATCAAGTAATAAATTAGTAGTAGTTAACTTAACTAATACATCAAGGGTAATTATCCCTATAACCTAGAGTTTTGGTCCACCTAAAGGCCACCTATAGCCTAAGACCGATCCCATTGCATAGCTCAAGTTGAAAGGGCTTGAATCACCCTGTAAATCATGAAAATTTGAGCTATAATATTTATGGCATGCCTATTGGGACTATATTGACATCAATTTAAGGATTTTTTGGTGTTATGCTTCAACACATTAGCCTTTGGAGGTAACAACTTAAGCACCAGTGGAAACTCCAAATGAATCTCAACTGGTATAGTCATTCCAAGGGCCTTAAAATCATAAAATTAGAATGTATATTCATTCATATGATCAACATGTTTCTTGTATACCATTATATCAGTCATGTCAAGTTTATTTTGTTCATGGTTTCCCCTTAAGTAGTCCTCAAACAACTACTTTTCAAGTTTACCAATATCCCACCTATCTCTCTAATCAACCTTATCAAACCTATGTTGTTTTTTCTTCACTCTTACTCACCTTTAAACAAGCTATACTAACCCTTTTGAATTGTATGATAAAGACTAATAGATAAGTCTAACATGTTTTGTCTTCTCCTACTTAACCCATTCAATAAGTTAAATATCTCTTACAAGGTTTTTGGATACTATGGGCAAGTGTTGGAAATGAATATTATCCAATCAACAAGAAATTAGAGGGTAAGATTTTGATGCACTTAGTGGAACAAAATCTAATGAGATGTAAACATGTGAAATCTCAACTAAATAAGCCCTATAGACCTCCTCCTATCCCAAGTCAACCTAATTTTGCTATAAATCTCCTCCATGCTGCAACACAAGATTAAAATAATCTCAATTAACCTCTTAATATGTCCACTAGTTCTAGAATCCCAAGTTGGAAATCTTGTATCCCTCAATAAAAACCTGTCTACCCTAGATCCACTCACCATTCCTCATATCCCAAGAATAATCCACCTTTGGGACCTTCTTGGACCATTAATCTTGATTTTGTCATGCTTATCCTAGAGAATGAATCTTCTCCTATACCCATCCAAAATCAAGAGAGATAAGAAGTTGTAAAATCTACACCAAAATGTCTTTTAAATTGGAAGGAGGTTATTCATATGAAAACTCAAGAGAAATATGGAGGAATATTATTTTAATCCAATTCAAGATGGCATACAAGCTTATCAAGTCCTTCATCTATTATTCATGTTGTAATTACCTAATTAGCATACAATCAATCTAGTTATCCTAAAATATCAAGTTATAAAGACACTTTAGAAGGATTCAATCAAGATAATAAGACTTTATTTCCCTCCCACCCTCTTATTTTATGAAGGAGAATCAATTACATTGAGGTAAGAAGATGGACATCCAATTGAAAAAGAGAACTTGTCAAGAAAACATGATGATGTGGTTATCTTAGAGAGGAAAGATGTTGTAGCTATAGGTAAAATTTAACAATGTGTTGTAGAGAGTTATCTTAGTGATCATGATGAAGAGATAATCATTGGAACTCCCCTTGGTGGATAATAACACAAATCAACTTTCAAGGATGAGCATGAACCTTTACCTTTCATCCAATAGTTGGACAACCCTCTAGAGGTCATAAATGATCAAGTGGATCAGCTTGATTATTATAGTTTTGAGAGTGATGAAATAGAAGACAAGTCAAGTATGATAGAGGAAAAAATCATGAAGTGATAGATATCCAATGGGTATATGAACTTACATTCTTTATGGAGGAGGAAGATCATTCTAGCCTTGAAGCAGAGCACTTACATCTTTATCATGAGCATCATCTAGCATGTGAAACATCTAATCATCCTACTTTTTTTCAAGATAAAGGTAAGGTTAGCACTGAGTTAGATATATTTTTAGTTGATAAAGAAGAATATTCCTTTTGGGAATAATTGGAAATATTTTATTTTATCTTGGATAAGAGACATATAACTCAAGGAAAATGTTAATGATCACTTAGCCTTGGCCAATGAACATAATTAATAAATGCATGAAAAAATCCTTAAATATAATAATGTGTTTGATGATCTTATTGAACCTCTTGAAAAAGTACAAGAAGGTCTTGAAAGACATGTGGAAATCATACTTATACATGTTCCAAGAGTTTTAAGAGTTTGGCAAGCTCAGACCACAAGAGGAAGTTATTGATGATGTAGAAATCTATGATAAGTATGATGTTATTCAAGAAGAGTAAAAGAAAAACATGCTATCTGGTCAATAAAAAAGTGATCTTGAGGATTTTCTTGATGACATGGATAACATTATCCTTCAAAATGATAGCTTTCCAAGTGAAAGTTTTCTAGAGATCAAGGAGTAGCCTGTTGATAAAACAAGAATGGTATTATTTAAGCCAAGTAACCTAGCTTGGGATGAGTTTGAAATTTTAATTAACTCACATATTAAACATATGGACTTGGGAATGAAGTTAAAATGTCTAATTAGTTGTCATGGAGGTCTTGAAATCATGTCAATTAGTTTGGCAAGCAAGAATCATGATCCATCATATGCTACAGTCAAAGGGTGGCTTATTCTACAACTTGTCTCATCTCATGAGGCAAATGATCAAATAATATGTCCATTTGACCCTATAGGATGAAGGTATGTATGCTATTTGTACATATTAGTCTTTTATTTTTATTCCCTAAGTACTTTGGCACAAGTGTGTGTTGTCTAGTTTCCTTGTTTTGTGTGTGTTGGAGGTCAAGTCACTTGTCTTGTCTTGGTCAAAATTAGTCCAAATTTGAGTTTGAGTGAGAGGGAAATCTATTTCCCAATGGATGGACTATGTAACTAGTTGAATATGCTTAGCAAGTAATAACCCCTAGGAGACTACCAAATATGTTAGCCAAATTTTGGCTACCATAGGATAGGGTCATAAAATTCTTCACTGTTTAATGATTATTAGTATAGTTTAAGGTAATTTTGATAATTTTAAGGTAATATATATTTTTATCCTATGCTTTTCTAAGTAACCTCATGTTGTGTTTCAATATAGTTCAAGAGGTTTTAGTGGTTTATGGTGTCTTGTCAAGTCATATAGTATGTGACATGGTCATGTCACACTCTCTTTAGTCCAATCATGTGCCTAAATAAGTCTCATGTTGTATTCAAGGTCATCAAGTCACTTCTAACCTATTCAAAAAGTTAGTATCATGTATAAAATGGTCAAAAGGTAACTTTAAGAGCCCTAAAAGGTGAAAATCATCTATAAATATATTATAAAATGATTTATGAATAATGTCATAACTTGAAGGTTGCCAAGAAATCATGGCAAGTTAGTTTTAAATGTTGAAAAGTAGTTATACATAAGTTTCAATGCTTAAGATAGTGAAACTTGTCTTTAGGGACCTAATTCAAATTTTTCCCACTCCATTCTTGATTATAAATCTTATTTACACTTAACATGGCTCACTTTTGCATCCCTTTCTCTCTTCTACTCTCATTTTCTCTATAAATTCAGCCTTGATGGAGTTTATATGGATCATTTTGCTAATTATGGTGAAGCCTTGCTCAAATGAACAATTATACTATGCCTTGGAGTAATGAATGAAGCTTATTCTTACCTCCTCACATGGTTTAAACTAGTGTACTAGTGTGATGGTTGATGAATGTTAGTAGTAGTCATTGTACTCTCTCTCATTTGTCCTTTCCTACTTATTTGTAAATGGATTATCTTATTTCATGTCACATGGTGAGTTTTATGTAGTTTTTCATAGATTTAAATTGTATTTTAATTCATTAGTTCCTTTTTAGACCTCTTGTCTAACCCTCTCATTAAATTCATTCTAAAAGACCTCTATGTTGAACCATTCATGCTTCAAGGCTCTTGTTTTGAGAAGTGTAATCAAATTCAGGCCTAAAATTTATTTTTAAGTGCATGATAGTCAAGTGGATGCTATTTTTTTGGTGTATCACCTCATTAGATAGATTTATTTCATGCATTTATATCCCTTTTCCTTTATCAAACAAGAAAGTAGCAACAATGAACTTAATTGATACATCAAGGGGAGTTAGCCCTATAACCTAGAGTTTTGGCCCACCTAAAGGTCACACATAGCCTAGGGCTAATCACATTACATAGATAAAGTTGAGATGGATTGAATCAACCTCTCAAGGGTGAAAATTTGATTTATAAAAATTACCAAGTTCATAGGCTTCATTCATTTTATAGCATGAACCTTTTGATATTGGTATCATAATTATACCTTAGGCCATAGAAATTTAATTACCTATGTTTGAGCATTTTGTGGATTATTATTATAAGTTAGGAGTGTGTTTAAAAACAATTTACTCTATTTAGTATCTTATATTAATTCTTAATTCTTTTGTCATGATATGGATGCCATAGTTTGTTACAAGTTGGATTTAATATCTTTCAATTTTTTGAAGGACCCATAGTAAGAATTGATACCTATTATTGATTTATTATTTAATCCATGTGTATCTTGTTTTCCTCTTTAACAGTGGCTCCCCAACTCTTGAATTAACCCTTTTGTGGAACTTTTATATAATGAAAAATTACCTTAAGTATTTATGAGGTAAAGAATATATTTTTTGATCATGGAGAAAAGATGCATAAGAATGAGGTTGGTGCATTATTTTAAAGGGCCTAAGTTGGATAGGTCACCAAGTTTGATTTATAAATTATAACACATTAATTTAATATGTTTTTCTTAATTATCATAAGTAAATGGATGATTCACTATGTTGGATTTTATAAATAATTACCCTATGATTATTGGTTCGAGATTGATTACTAACATAAATCAAAAGGGGGGGTCAGTTAACCAAATGTATTTGATGTGATTTTGTATCATGGTGGAATATTTTTGTGGGTTATCATTTGGTTAAATTATGACATTATAAATTAATTAGGTCATATCCATGACCTTAGTGGCTTCATGATCAAAATTTAATTGAATTTGAATAGATTAAAATGACTCTAGGTACCGACTAGGGTTTGAAAAAGCAAGAGTGAGGAAAATTAGTTGGTAAAATATAATGGAATGAGGAAAATTAGGGCCGAGACCTACCACTCAGCCTTGAAGGTTGTAATGTGTCTTTAATAAGGAAGAGGCCATTAAAAATCCATACTTAGGTAGTTGCACAACAAGAATTAAGTACCATTAAAGGAAAGGAGTAATTAGAATGAAAAGTCATGAGGAGGAAAGTTGAGTAAGAAAACCCCAAAATTGCAAAGGCAAGTATATTCCATTAAATTTAATAGTTTTTTATCATGGAATGATTTATAATTACATGTTTCTACCTATATTTTTAGGTTTTGGTTATGGGTAAAAATTTTCATGGTTATGAATATCTACCCAAGTGAACATATGCCCATAAGGATGTTATTGAATTCTTTGTTATGCATTTACTCCATCTTTGGATTATTTTGTGTGTTTAATTCATCATGGATAGTATGAATTTGGATTTATAGGTTGTATTGGTTATTGTTTGGTTGAAGGAATTTTGGGTCAAATGGAAATAGTGTATTATCTAGTTGCTTGTAATGGTATAGCTAGAAGGTTTTATTACCTGAGAGTTCATTGGTTATGCTTCACCTCACTAGCTCAAACCCTATGATTTTTTATCAATTCTCTACTTCTAGGTTTATTTATATGGTGTGTGTGTTTGTGTGTGTGTGTGTGTGTGTGTGTGTGTGTGTGTAGAGAGAGAGAGAGAGAGAGAGAGAGAGAGAGAGAGAGAGAGAGAGAGAGAGAGAGAGAGGGATAAATTATGTACATTGATGTTAAAACCTTAATTTGATTTATGGTTGTTTCTCTTGATTAAAATTTGTCAATCTATTAAACATATGTGAAAATTTTGGTAAGAAAACTTATTGGGGTGGATATGTTTATTTAATATGGAAAATTTATTGCTACTATTGTTAATGGTAATTTCTAATGCTAAAAACATGAATTTTTTTGTGCATTTGATTGTGAATTTTAAATTTCAATTATTAATCAAAATAATAAAGATACTAATATAGATGTGAATCAAAATGTTATTATCTTGCATAATGATTGTTATTAATTTTAATTTCACTAATGACTTCTAGAATTAGAATGTTGTATCTATATTTTTGATGCATTAATATGACTTTTGCATTCTTACCCCAACTATAAGTGTTAACTCTTGTGGTCTTGACACAATTATATTGAATCAATGATTTTAGATCATTAAAATCAAATTTAATTATAATTAATACTTATCTCATTTCATCTCAATTATGAAATGGATTATTCCTCCTAAATAGTAACATTTGGGTGCTTGCAATGATAAGAACCTACTTTTGGTCATTCCTTTTTGATAATGTGGTTTGGTGGGTTTGAATGGTTTATAAATGGGTGTTTGTGCTGTAGACACCGCAAATGTGTCTGCACCTTGGCTCTTCCCCCTTGTCCGCCTCAAACCCACATCCTAACCCTTGGCCTTAGTCCCCTCCACTCATTTGAATAAAATCACTTAAATATTTCAATTAAGTGGCCCCCTTTCCACCTCACCCTTGCTACCTTGGATCCTCCCTTGAATCCCTCCACCTTCCTCTTAGCCTTTATTATGCCAAATCTTCTCATTATCTTCTTCCTGTGCCCATTTAAGCATCCTTATGACCGTTCTTCCCACAATCCCTCACCCAGCGGCATGCAAGAACGGGCAGAGGCTATTTTTATTCTCTGTCCCCATTCTGCCACCACCGACGTCAGCAAACCTTCGGCCGACATCGGCGAAACTGCCAGCGTCGGCAGCCTTCAAGACTCCTTTCTGCATCCATTCCAGCCCCCGGCCCCTTGAGCTCGCAAACAGATTTCTCTTGGCATTTTGGCATTCATTTCTTCTCCCTCTGGACCTCGTGTAACAACAGCAACAGGTGCAGGGATTCTTGAGCAGAGATTTAGTCTTTTGTGGCCTCAACAACAGCTCTTCCACTCTTCATTCAGCAAGCTAAAAGGTAAGCACAGTCTGTTATTTCATTTCTTTTCTTTAGTGTTCAGTTGTTTTGCATCTGTTGTCTTCCATTGTCCTCTGTCCTACCCCCTGAGAGGCTGAAAAGCCTTCTCAGGCCCTGTCCTCTGTCCATCTCCCTTTCCCCTGTCATCCTTTTAGTACAATCCCGGACAACTCCCTCATCCCTCCTGCCAACAAAGACCCTATACAGGGCACCTAATCAGAACCAGACCATTCCCCAGTCCATTCAAATTCATCCCTGAGCTCTGCCTCGACCCTGTTCACGTACCAGACCCATCCACAGACCAAAAACCCGACCAGACCCGACTATAGGCCACTGCCCCGACCGACGCCGGTTACTTCCCCGACCGACGTCGGTAGGATAACTGAAGTTGGCAGACCAGGAAATCGACGACGGCAACATTACCGACCTCGGTGACTGTCATCAGCCCGATAACTCTTTTCAGGTAACCATTTATCTTTTCTTTCATTTCTAGTTTGTTTATCACTCCTATATCTTGGCATTCTGTATCTTCTTAGACTTTTATCTATCTGTTATCAGTGGGTTGACCTCCCTTGAGGAAGTTTTTACACTTTCGGGAACAAGCTCTCGCTTGGCAACCCACTGCCTATCCATCTAACATTTTCTTGTCCAAGTTTCTTTTTTCTTACAGGTGTCATTCCTCCACAGCCAAAGAGGGGTGCCCACAAATGTCTGGATTACGGTGCGCAATCTTTATCCAGGTACTTCTAGCCTTGTCCATTTCTTTAGTTTCTTTATTCATCTTTTGAATGTAGAAAGCGAATTAGCGATAGAAACATTCTGGCACGCCCGGTGGGACCTTAGGTTCTTCCTCAGGTTCCTCTTCCTTTCATTCATTTAGGTGCATTTAGGATCCTTCCTTCTTGTCTCTTTCTTCTATTCCAAATGACACTATAAGCAGGACTAAAACGAATCTTTCTTCCCTGCATTTCTAGACTAGTCTAAACATCATACTCTCAACCCTTTCTCAAACTTGTCTTCATAACAAATCTCACATTTTGACTTGGGCTTAAAATGTATCACACTTTCATTTCTTCTTGTGCTTGCATTAGTCCACATCTAGTAACTTAAATCCGCATATTGAATAAATCGTAGACACTTGATGTTACACTACCAGACCACATGCACTAAAACGAACATAAAACTTACTTGAGACAAGGCCCGACTGGGATTTCATCACCCAGCGGATACCTTACCCGTCCCGGTGACCCTACTTGAATTTCATCACCAAGGGGGAAGCCCACTCCGTTCTCTAGCGGAGGATAAATTCTAGGCGAGGTATATCTTGGCTAAGCGAGACCAGCTAACCACTAGAATCGTGAAGTGAGGGGAGCTTGCTCCTTAGCACCATGCCACGTACCAGACCTAACACAAATTTTTGAGTACCTAAAACAAGACTCGAAACCAGCTCTAGACTGCCTCTTCTAGGACCTTTCTTATAGCCAATCTCCCCAAACATTCATCTAAGGCATAAGCCACAAGATTCTAAGGTTAATTCCTAGGATTTATTGCTTAGGCTTGTCTGTCTCTCTCAGTTCTTCTCTTCTCATCTATTTGTTTGAGTGAGTGAGGACGCTTTCTTCATTGTTTTTCCAAGAATCTTAAAATCTTTTGGTTCTCTAGAAGACACAGTCACCGGCATCGGTTCTGTCACCGACGTCGGCTTTCCTCTCTTATCGGCATCGGTTATCTGACCGACGTCAGCTATCTTCCTTACCGACATCGGTTTTTAAACTGATGTCAGCCTCTGTCACTGTCCTTTTTTTTCAAAACTAGCAGCCTAAAACCTATCCCTTCTCTGTCAAAAACTCCCTTCTGGGTTTTTGAAATAGAAAAACACAGTTTCTGAAACCTGAACCTTCTTTGCCTTGCATGGTTTTGACTCATAGCCAAGCCAAGGCTCTTGTCAACCACGCTAGCCGTCAACCACTTCTGTCAACCCCATCCGTGACCAAGCCTACAATGGAGTTCAACTCAGAGACCGAAAGAACTCCCATTCATCCAACCCGACCCCAGACTCCTATTGTCCAAGAAGGGGACCAAGATTTTGAACGATTCTTGGACCTCAACGTCAAGGCCTTGCAACACTATCTCGCGCATAGCCGAACGCGAGACTCCTTGGGCAATCCAATCTACGGAATGCCAACCTCTCTTGCCGCGACTACGGTTGTATCGATGGCATCCGTAGTTCAACCTTTGGACACTCAAGCCATCGCTTCGACCACTGACCAGACTTTGACAAATCCTCTAGGTGTGACCTCTCCCTCTATCTTTGGGCCCACTTCCACTGGAGTTTCGGCCCCCTATCAACATCAACCCGCTCAACCGCTATCCACTCCTTTTCAAAACCTTATCGTCTCTATTCCGCCTACCCTGGCCCCTATCAACACCAGGGTGGCTTCTTATCCCTTGGCCCCCGTCACCACAGTCCAACCTCTCATGGCGACATCGGGCCTAGCTATGCCTTCTACCCAACCACCTTTAGCCTCTTCATCTATCCCTATGACTAGTTACCCCTACCTTGCGCCTTTACAGGGGCAACCGACTACGTCGTATGCCTCCCCTAGCCTCTTCCAAGCACCCTACAACTTAGGGGGCGTGCCACCCGTCAATCCGTCGACAGACATCATCAAAATGCTGATGGACAAGATGACCAGTCTAGAGACCTCTGTTTCCAGCTCGCGCAACGCTCTCTCATACGAGCATATCTGCAACGAGCCCATTCATCCTTCTATCCCAATTAGACCATATCTTAGCCAGTGGGAGCTTTCAAAGTTTTCTCGCTTTCAAAGTAAGGAAGACCCACAAAAATACTTGCAGGCATTTAGACATGCCTGTTACCTCATTGCCCATGACGATGCGTTACTCTTACGCATGTTTCCTATGTCTCTCTCAGGTGCTGCGCTCGATTGGTACAGGTCCCTTCCTAGCCATTCTCTCTTCTCAATCACATAATTGGCCCAGCTCTTCCTCGATCACTTTTCCATCAACATAACCAAGAAGGTCTCGATCACGGACCTCTATTCTATCCGGCAATTCGAGGACGAGTCCATAGCCGACTTCGTTGCTCGATGGAGAGGCCTCATCAATCAACTCTCCTTTTCCTTACCCTAGGCCAAGCTTATTGAACTCTTCTCCCAAGCCTGTGCCAGACATATTTCTTCCACCCTGAGGGTTCAAACCTTCTGCACCTTCGACGAAGCCTTCACGATGGCCCGTAAACTTGAGTTGCGTGCCATCGAGGAGAATAAAGTCAAGTTGCGGAGCAAGAATCCTAGCTCTAAGACCAACGACCCTTCTTCTGCTAAGCCATCATCATCCAATTCTAAATCCAAGGCTTCAGCTAATGCCATGGTTGTTAGACCTTCATCTTCTTCGACCAATCAGCCTGAGCCATCCACATCTCAAAGCACCACTCGCCAATTCTAGCAAAGATACGTACAATGACGGTATACTCCTCTCAGAGAATCATATGCATCTGTGCTGGAAAAGCTTGTTAAGCAGGGGGTCCTCAATCTCCCTCAAGCCTGACCTCCTCCACAATTTGATCCCTCACACGCCATCCCTGCGTGGTATAGGGAACAAGACTTCTACAGCTTCCACCGTGTTAAGGGACATGACACGAAAAACTGCAAAAATTTTAAGAACATAATTCAAGACATGCTTGAAAAGGGGGACCTCATCTTAGACAATCCCAATGCACCCCCTAATCAGGCCATTGACATCTTCAAACAGCCCTTCCCTAATCATCCGCCAACTCAGAACAATGTCCAGACCTTAATTGACGACAATCATGAGCACAACATCCGAACAGTCAATACGGTCTCGCCTTTTGTCCCCAATCAACCTCAAGAGGTTAGTCCATCACATGTGGACAAACCTCTTTCCCCGGCTAGTTCTCCATCGACCTCTCTCATCTTGGAGGACGTCACGGCTTTACCAGCACCACCGGTCTCGCCATCCTCCTTTCTGCTACCTATGGAGGACCTGACCCTTCCTACTCCTCAACCGCAAGTGGAGGGTACCATCATCCCTGCCCTTTACCCGCTTGAGGAGCCTCGCGTTTCGGATTCTTCTCCACCCAGGGAAGAACCTGTCTCCCCTTCATCTTCATCTAAATCTGTCATGACTTCACCATACCATGCGTCTAAGACCACTACACCCATCTCGTCTTCAACCTCGCAACCATCAACATCTTCTTCTCAGCCATTTTCTCAGTTAGTGGAGAAAATCAAACTTCTCCCTCCGAGGAAAGTGATGCCTCAAGTGTTGTGGGAGCGTCTCAAAGCCCTTCAACATACCCGTGCCCTCTCATCACATACTGCTAATCTTCCCAAGATAGAATCTCTTCAGACTCTTGACAAAGACCAGACTCTCAAACCTCAACCAAACCTAAAACCTACATCTCTCTCGTCTAAGCCTATCAAGTCACTTGGCATTCGTCCTGTCTCCACCCTCACTCACTCGCAAGTGAAGGTGGACCTAGACCAGACCTTGACTAGTAGTAGTCTTCCAACCAAGTCAAAGGAGACTGCCAGACTGCCGAAGTGAAAGCCTCCTTCCCCGTCACCATTGCCATCCATTTTGGGCCCCCATCCTTCGACCCTGGCTAGAATCCTTCCCACTCTAGCCTCCAATCAAAACTCGGTGCCTCCTTTGCTTCCTCTACCTACCTCCAGCCGTCCCTCTCCCAAAAAGGTGGTACCAATCACCAAGAAAATGCCGTCTCTGCCTGTCGCCGCACCATCAACCCATAAGGTGGTACGGAAACCTCTTCCAACCTCGCCTAAGAAAAAGTCACCGACCTCACGCATATCAAATAGCACGGACCCTCTAGTGGGCTCATACTCATTGATATTGCGCTGACTTCTGTAGACTTCTGACATAACCCTTCCACCCATCAAGCCTTTCCAACCTCTCGGGTCCAAGCCCTCCTGGTTCGACGACACGAAAATCTACTTATATCATCATACACTAGGACACGACACTGAGACTTGCTGTGCCCTCAAAGCCGTCATCCGCCGCTATATGGAGAAAGACACTCTTCTCCTTGAGGACACTCTTGACTAGACCCCGACTCCTTCCCATCCAACCTCGTCAACCACGTCAACATCTCACCAGCAAGACATGACCCCTTCTTTGCCTCCCATTTTCGAAATCCATGCTATCCGTATAACCACTAGGTCGCAAAAGGACAAGGCGAAAGACAAAGCTGCCATTCCTTGGACCTATCCCTTTGTCAAGCCACCTCTTGCACCCAAGCCTAAGATTTTTATCCTTGGTGCGTCCTAGCCTTCTTCATCTTCTTCTTCTGGGCCAATTCACGACTCCATGCTAAAGCAGCTTCACTAGACACCTATAAAGATGTCTCTTTATGACCTTATCCAAACCTCACCTCAGCACCGTCAAGCCCTCATCCAAGCCTTGCAGGCAGTGGAGGTCCAACCCGAGGACCCCTAACCACTCACTGCCCTCGTCCATTCTTTATCTCCCATCGCCTCCATCACATTCAGTGATTCTGAGATTCCCACATCTAACGCGAAAGATCAGGACGCTGCCCTCTTCATCACTGCCTATGTTGATCAGACACGCATTAAATGAATTATGATCGACGGTGGCACTAGCATCAACATAATCTCTACCCATGCCTTTGACCAGTTGGCTCTTCCCAAGAATTGTGTCTCTAAAACTGACGCGATCTTACGCTCTTTCAATGACACCACAGCCACGACCATTGGCATAGTCATCCTTCACATTCGCGTTGGTCCACACACAGTCCCAGAGCTCTTCTATATCATCGAAGGAGAGTTTCAATACAACATTCTACTAGGATGACCTTGGATCCGTGCCATGGCCTGTGTCCCCTCCACCCTGCACCGTTGTGTGAAGTTTGAGCATGACGGGCAAGTCCACACCATTCCCGCTGACCCTTCACCCTTCAAGACTTGCAACACAACCTATCGTCCCAACGATGTCCTCATTCCCATGATCTCCTTCACAAAATCATGGAGGACTATGTGGATGACCTTCTCGGCAAATCCAAGCTTCGCCGCGACCACTTGACCATTCTCAAAATCATCTTCACTCGCCTTCTTCAATACCATGTTCGCCTTAACCCCAAGAAATGTGTCTTTGGGGTCCTCTCAGGCAAGCTTCTCGGCTTCATCGTTTCCTTCCGTGGCATCGAGATAGATCCCACCAAGATCCGCACTATCCTCGAAATGCCACCCCCGACCAATCTCAAGCAGCTTCGCAGTCTACAAGGGAAGCTCCAGTCCATCCGTCATTTCATCTCGCAGCTTTCAGATCGCTGCCAACCTTTTCATCATCTCCTTAAGAAGGACGTCTCCTTTAAATGGGATGAAGACTGTCAAGAGGCTTTTGAAGCCCTCAAAAGCTATCTAGTCTCTCCACCAGTCCTTGTTCCACCTAAAGATGACCAACCCTTCTACCTTTATATCTCTGCTACCAACCATTCGTTAGGTGCCATGATCGTGCACCGAGATGAGCATCATCGCGAGCAAGCGGTTTACTACATCAGCTGAACACTAGTCGACTATGAAACTCGGTATACTCATACCGAAAAACTCTGTTTGGCATTAGTCTTTTCCGCTACCAAGCTCCGCCACTATCTTCTCAACCACAAAACCTTTGTCGTCACTCACACTGACCCTCTCAAGTTTATGCACTATAAGCCATATCAGAATCAACGTATGGCTCGGTGGCTCATGCTGCTCACTGAGTTTGACCTCGAATTCATCTAGCAGAAATCTATCAAGGGGTAAACTATCACTGACCAGCTAGCAGATGCCCCTCTTCTCGACAATCAACCTTCACACTGTGAGTTCCCTAACGAATCTATCGCTACACTTTCCACCGATGACACCGTCTACCAAATGACCATGTTCTTTGACGGCTCTAAATGTCAACTCGGTGGGGGTGCAGGGGTCATCCTCATCCCACTCGAAGGGGAGCCCATGCCTCTATCTTTCAAGCTTGACTTTGATTGTACCAATAATATGGCTGAATATGAGGCCTTAATTTTGGGACTTCAAACTGCCCTTTCCCTCCACATCAAGTCTATCAGCATTTTTGGCGACTCGCAGCTCGTCGTTAATCAAGTTAACGGTTCCTATCTCTGTAAAAACAAAGTTTTGCAGAGGTATAAGAATCGTGCTAAACTTATTTTGGCATCTTTCGACCATTATCTCTTACAGACTGTTCCACGCTCTATGAACAAGTTTGCTGACACCATGGCTTCTCTTGCTTCGCATATCCCATCTTCATCATCGTCATCTCGACTTTTTGTCATCATGCATCGTGTACCCTTGCCTTCATACATCTCCCCTCACATCGACCATATCAACACTATCAATTCTAGCCCACGAGATGACTGGTATAAGCAACTTGTGGACTACTTGTCTCTTTCTGTCACTCCTCCTAACCTCTCTAGCAATGCGCGACGAGCTTTTATCAAGCGCACAGCCTGCTATACCATGCTAGGGGGTCTTCTCTATAAGCGAGGCTTTGACGGCCTCCTTCTTCGCTGTCTCACCTCCACTGAAGCTTCTCAAGCCATAAAACAAGTCCATGACGGGATTTGTGGTGGACACTTCAGTGGAAATTCAGTTGCCAAGCGCATCCTTCGCCTGGGTTATTATTGGCCCACCCTTCATCAGGACTATAGTGACTATGTTCGACGTTGCATCAAGTGTCAGCAGCACTCTAACCTGCTTCATCTCCCCAGCCACACCTTACAAGTTGCTCAAGATTTATGGCCTTTCTCTCAGTGGGGCTTAGATCTCATCGGTGAGATTAACCCTCACTCGTCTCTTCATCATCAGTCCATCATCACTGCCACTGAGTATTTCACCAAGTGGGTGGAAGCCGTTCCTCTTGTCTCCACAAAAGCTGACAAAATTATCGACTTCATCAGCAGCCACATCATCTATCATTTCGGTGTCCCTCACAAAATCATCACCGACAATGGCAAGTCCTTCAAAAATAAGACTGTCCAAAAACTATGCGACTCATTTGGCATCAAACTCAGCTTTTCTTCACCTTACTACCCACAAGCAAATGGGCAGGTCGAGGCTTCCAACAAAATTCTGACTAAAATTCTCATGAAGGTGGTCGACGACACAAGAAGGGATTGGCACATTCATATTCCCTTCGCTTTGTGGGCCTACCGCACTAGCATCCGAACCTCTACGGGTGCTACCCCTTTCTCCCTTGTGTACGGAACAGAGTCTGTCTTACCTCTCGAAGTACAGATCCCATCTCTCTGCATGACATTCTCTCCAATGATGACTTTCGTCAAGATCACTTAGCTCAACTTGAGTTACTTGAAAAGTGTCGTCTTGCTGGCCTCAATCATCTCCATGTCTACCAAAGTCGCATAAAGCGAGCCTACGACAAAAATCTGCGAGAACGAGATTTCAACATCGGAGACCTCGTCCTCAAAGAGAATCAGCACGTGACCAATATGGAGTGAATTAAACGAGGAAAATTTGCCCCCAATTGGCTTGGACCTTTTATCATCACGCACAAGTATGGGTCAGGGACTTATCGTCTATCCTCCCTCGACGGACGGCCAGAACCTGAGCCTCTTAATGCGTTGCATCTTTGACCATTCTTTTGTTAGTCGAGTACTCGTTTACTTGGCACGTAACTTGAGCTCATCCCTTGAGCAATCCTCATCCTCTTAATCCTCATTCCTTTCAACCCTATTCCCCTTTAACGAGTCCTTTTCAACCCTTTTATGACGTATGGATGCTTTGTCCTAATAAAAGGGAGTCCTTGAACTTCTACAGTCTTGTCCGTGACTCAAAAAAAAAAAAAAAAAATCAAGATGTCAAAACATAATCCAAGGTCACAACATCAAATCAAAAAAGATAGACTGCTCCCTCAAAGGACAGCTGTACTATCATTGATGTAGCTAATAGACTGATCCCTCGAAGGACAGCTATTCAAACATTATATAAAGCAAAATATAGACCACTCCCTCGAAGGATGGCTATGACTAAATCTTGCTACAAATAGAAACCTTTCTTAGAAGCTTCCCGCATTGATCAGCTTCGCAACATAACCACTAAATCAAATGACATCTCTCTGTAGACTTCCCACATCGATCAATCTGCGCTCAAAAAAAAAAAAAAGAGTCATGGACTTGACTTGTAGTTGTCTCAGGGTTTCCTATAAAAAGGGGCAAGGTTATTCCTGCTCTTAAACTAGGGTTACCCTATCCTCCTCCTATTATCTGCTCAAGGGACTTCGAGCTCACTTTAATGTCAAAGTGATTCGATTACCGCTCTAACACAACACTGGTCCACGACGCACTGCATGAACGAGGCTTTTGTTCTAATAACCCTTATCTATGCTCCCTTTCTGGTCCTTGTCAATGAAAGAGCGATTCGCCTTTCACTTTTTCTCTACACTTTGGTCACATTTAACCACATCAATTGTCGACTCAAACCAAGCTATTTTTCATCCTCATGGCATCAGACATCATCCTCGTCCATTTCACATAGTTTCTATGGACACCAATACACATGGAAATTATCGACCAGACCCAATTTATGTTAAGCATAAACCAATACTTGTTGAAGCATAAATAGACCTCCATTCATTTTTAGCATACATCCATCACGACTATGGAAACTTGCTAGGGATGAAAGACTCTCGACCAATTCTACAGAATACATCATCTTATCCTCATCTTACCCTCATCATTTTGACACTTGACCACATCCAATCATCGACCAATCTTCTCAACAAGTCCAAACTACATTGGTCTGAGGCCCTATGACCAGGGCTATGTAGGCAGCACTCAGATAACACATCCTCTGAGGTTAGCTCGACCACCCCTGTTTGTTCGTCTCTTTGATGGACAAACCTTCTCTTTTGTGACTTTGATCACGACCAGTCATTTTCTTTAACCAAGACCAATCATTTTCTTTGACCATTCCTCCCTTTTAGGGAGAACTACATTGGCCTGAGGCCCTTCACACAAGGGCTATGTAGGCAGCACTCAGATCACATGACATTTTCTGAGGTTAGCTTGGCCACATCCTTTTGTCCATCCATCCCCTTGACCAATGACCATTGGCGATCATGCGTATCTCCTTTGACCTTCGACTGCTTCCAAGCCAATGTTGCCTTGGTTGTTTTTGCGTGTGTGCTACCTCACGGCTAGTTAGCAAAATTGTCTGCAGACTATTTTTGACCCTTCGCAAGTATAGGATCGCAAGCCAGTTGATCCCTACTACTTGTGGCATTTTCGTGTTTCTGGGAGCACTTCTTGAGCCTGGGATACCTGGAACACGACGACCATTTAGAGCTTCAGCTTAGATTGAGTAACCTGATCAGCAGATGACTAAATGCTGGGGCCCAGTTACTTCAATTTTGGCACTCCTTGACCCTCGACATGCGACAATTTGACCCAATCATCCCGTGAAGTGGTATACGCGCAATCACGACTATTGCAGTGTTTTCACTCACACTCTTCTATCCATCTCTCTATCAAATCGACACTCGATCTCCAGTTCCCTTCTCTCGACTATCGCTTTGAGGGGGGAACACCTCATCCTTTTCTTGGGGCAACCAACTCCTGTTTTTGTCTTGCAGTTCATCAAGAACAACCAACAAGACAAAAAGGGGGAAATGTAGACACCGCAAATGTGTCTGCACCTTGGCTCTTCCCCCTTGTCTACCTCAAACCCACATCCTAACCCTTGGCCTTAGTCCCCTCCACTCATTTGAATAAAATCACTTAAATATTTCAATTAAGTGGCCCCCTTTCCACCTCACCCTTGCTACCTTGGATCCTCCCTTGAATCCCTCCACCTTCCTCTTAGCCTTTATTATGCCAAATCTTCTCATTATCTTCTTCCCGCACCCATTTAAGCATCCTTATGACTGTTCTTCCCACAATCCCTCACTCGGCGGCACGCAAGAATGGGCAGAGGCTATTTTTAGTCTCTGTCCCCATTCTACCACCGCCGACGTCGGCGACCCTTCGGCTGACGTCGGTGAAACTGCCGGCGTCGGTAGCCTTCAAGACTCCTTTCTGCATCCATTCCAGCCCCCGGCCCCTTGAGCTCACAAACAGATTTCTCTTGGCATTTTGGCATTCATTTCTTCTCCCTCTGGACCTCATGCAACAACAGCAACAGGTGTAGGGATTCTTGAGCAAATATTTAGTCTTCTGTGGCCTCAACAACAGCTCTTCCACTCTTCATTCAGCAAGCTAAAAGGTAAGCACAGTCTGTTATTTCATTTCATTTCTTTTCTTTAGTGTTCATTTGTTTTGCATCTGCTATCTTCCACTGTCCTCTGTCCTACCCCCTGAGAGGCTGAAAAGCCTTCTCAGGCCCTGTCCTCTGTCCATCTCCCTTTCCCCTGTCATCCTTTCAGTACAATCCCAGACAACTTCCTCATCCCTCCTGCCAATAAAGACCCTATACAGGGCACCTAATCAGAACCAGACCATTCCCCAGTCCATTCAAATTCATCCCTGAGCTCTACCTCGACCCTGTTCACGTACCAGACCCATCCACAAACCAGAAACCCGACCAGACCCGACTACAGGCCACTACCCCGACCGACGCCGGTTACTTCCCCGACCGACATCGGCAGGATAACCGAAGTCGGCAGACCATGAAACTGACGACGGCAACATTACCGACCTCGGTGACTGTCATCAGCCTGACAACTCTTTTCAGGTAACCATTTATCTTTTCTTTCATTTCTAGTTTGTTTATCACTCCTATATCCTGGCATTTTGTATCTTCTTAGTCTTTTATCTGTCTGTTATCAGTGGGTTGACCTCCCTTGAGGAAGTTTTTACACTTCCGGGAACAAGCTCTCGCTTGGCAACCCACTGCCTATCCATCTAACATTTTCTTGTCCAAGTTTCTTTTTTCTTGCAGGTGTCATTCCTCCACAGCCAAAGAGGGGTGCCCACAAATGTTTGGATTACGGTGCGCAATCTTTATCCAGGTACTTCTAGCCTTGTCCATTTCTTTAGTTTCTTTATTCATCTTTTGAATGTAGAAAGCGAATTAGTGATAGAAACATGTGCCAAGTATTTTTAAATCTATAAACATCAGCTTATTATAATGATGTTGACTCTAATGGTAAATTGTTAGATATATTATATGTTTTTATTTGATAGGGTAAAAACTAGGTTTTATAGGGATCTTGGAACTACAAAAGTGCAATAAAGAAAGTTTCAACTAGTTGAGTAAAGGCCATCCAGCCAAAACATTAAAAACCACTATACTAAGCTAAAAGCAAGGAAATCAAAAAAGCCAAAAATAAAGATTAGGAGGGATGTCCCTCTAACAAGTCTTTAGCATCTTTGGGATTCTTCACTGGGATGTCTTGCTTAACTTTTTAAGTCTTATCCTGAGTGTGATTCCCAAATCCTTCAATAGCTTCTCCAAGAAAGATCATATGGGTTTGTTTTTTTTTCCTTTGACCTTCAAGGGAGTCTAATTTTGGGTGATCACCTTAGGGGAACTTGGAGGGGGGATCTTAATATCGTGGGTGACTAAAAGATAGGGGTCAAGGCAAGTTAGGTAGACTAAATGAAAGATTACATTATGGACTTAGCCTATCTATGCAGAGCATTCTAATCCTATTTAATATTGGTGATGGCCATCCCAATCTCTTGAATCTTAGAGTTAAACATCTCTAGCTACACTTTGTTCCTTTTCATCCCTTTTGATAAAATGGCTTTATCCTTCTAGGTGGTCTCCTCAAATGTACCCACATTGAGGGTGATTGGCTTAGGTTTAGGTATGAACAAATTGAGGGGAAGGTTGGCCTAGGGGGTTACACTTAGAAGGTTGGTGGGATCATCCACTGAGGAGTCCTCCCTAGAGTAGGATTGTGTAGGGCTTGGTTTTGTTTGACTAGGAGAAGGATCAACACTTGGTGGAGGATAGGGTTAGTTTAATTCATTTGGTGTAAAAAATGATGATTTCATGAGACTTAAATAGGAATTAAAAAGACTTATTTTATAGCCAATAAAGTGATTCAATATCAAGAAGTGGTCAAAAAATATAAGAGTGTATTTACCTTCAAGGGTCATATAGCACATAATCTAGATATAGATATCAGGCCAATGATGAGGGAGATCTACTAGTAAGAATCCTTTCTTATTAGTTCTCACAAAGTAATTCATCTAAAATAAGTGTTGTAGTGTCTCCCATTTCATAGTTTGGTATTTGAATACCTTATTACCCTAATAAGACATACCAGTCACTTCCCCAATGAATTCTTTTGAAATAGTGATTCTTATTCCATGAATGGTCACCTTATCTTTATTCTAGTATGCTAAAAAATTATGGTCCACTTATGCATTATGTTATATGATTCTCTCCATGAACTTGATAAGGCCCCCACATTTGATTCTCTTCAAGACTTTTTTTTGGATGTGCACTTCACTGTAAGAAATGGGTTCCAACATTTCCTTATCACCTCTCATCAAAGTGGTGTCCATACAGCTGAGATGAGCAGGTAGAAACTTCTAGATGGAGAAATTTTGAAAAATGCAAATGGAGTTTATGAATCCCATTAATAACACACTATATAAATTATTCCCCTCATATAATAATAATTGAGGATCAACATAATTAAAATCCACCCCGTTGAATAAATATTATACATGAGTAGAGATATGATGTTCCTATCATGCATTGGTAATTTTAACCCATAAGTATTTGAGAACATTATTAGGAACATTTCTTTCATTATGATAGTTTTTTAAAATGTGGATTTCAAATCTAATGCTAGTAATAAGGTCCATTACCTCATTACCTTCCTAGTAGGTATGGATAATTTGAAAGTGAGACATGCCCCTCAAGAGTTGATTGGCATCATTTATGATGTCTTTGACAGTGTGAGAGGGGATTATTTTCCCTTCATGATCATTTAGGATATTTAATTAATCTCTCTCTGTAATGATCTTATTCTGGTTGGTTTTGGAAGCCAACTATAAACACCAAAAGGCCACTTTATCCTCTATAAGGTGATTTTTTTGGGTTTCCATAAGACCCACATAAGTGGCTATCATCTCACATTTATAATTCATTATAAATCCACCTCCACATATAGGACTTGGGTTGCCTCTAGAGGTGTCATCAAAGTTTTGTTTCACCCAGCCTTCTAGTGGAGCCTTCCATTTTGTATGCTTATGAATTATAGATTTTGAGGGGAGCTTAAAATATAAGTAATATCCTAGTTTTTGGGGATATATAAAGCTAAAGGAGAGGTAGGTTCTTTGTCTTTTAGGGCAAAGTTTTCTACTTTTCTAAAAGGGCTTGGCAAAGGTGTAGGAAGGTTCTTTTTAGTTGATATCTTTTATTTAGGAAGAGTCCATCATTACGGGCTTTCTCGACACACCAAAACCAATGGGGGAGCATAAGGAACATAATAAGTCAAGGGAAGGGAGATTCTAAGAATATTTCCATTACACTATGAGATCAAGGACTTCATTTGGTTTGACCCAAGTTAGGTCAAATCTACTAAGAAACTAGTTAAACAATGTCAAGCTAAAAGGACACTCAAGGAATAAGTGTTGAATTGGATCTTCCACATTCTAATAGATTGGTCATCTATTGGGGACAATCAATATTTTTTGGCCAGGCTATCCACCATCACAATTTTGTCTTATGCTTCTAGCCAAAAAATGAAATTAACTTTGGGAGTCAAATGATTCACACAAAAGTTTATATAGAAATTCCATTCACTTTCCAAATTTAGATCAGTGGCATGTCCCGAGGTCATCAAGTAGGAACCATTGTCTTCAACCCCTAGATAAAATGATCTTCTCTATGAATGGAAGGGATATGAACATAACTTAATGATGAGTTAAGGATCTGAATAGCCTGATATTATTCCAATGAGAGTCCTTCACTAGGGAGAATTTTCCAATAGTTTATACCTTCATTTCTTAGTAATATTTAATCTTAGGTCCCCATATTTGATTATGGTCTTTATACTACCCAAACCAAATCCTATGAGTGGAGAGGGGGGTGGATGATATTCAAGCATCTTCCCAAAAGTCAATTTTCTCACCAGTGCCAATTTTTTAGAAATACCTTTCTTTAAGAGATCCTTGCAGTTGGTTATAGCTTTTTAGAAGGCAAATATATCTATAGGGCCTTCTTCCCATAGGAAGTCATCCACTTCAACTCCTTCCAAGTATTTATATTTTATATTTCTTTCCCACTCACCATTTTCCTTCATTAGTCGCTAACCCATTTTATCCAACAAGGCTCTGTTCATGGACTTGATGTCTCTAAGGCTAAGACCTCCATTTGATTTTGGGAAATAAAATTTTTTCCAAGCATTGAGGTTATATCTAAATCTTTCTTTATTTCCCCTCCTTAATAATTTTTTTATTTGTTCAATTTTAATGGCTACTTTAGAAGGCATTATGAAAATATACATCTGGTAAAGAAGAATGCTCTGAATTGTGGCCTTGAGAAGATGGTATTTCCTTGCTTGACTTCGAAGGCAGCCCTTCCATCCCACTAGTTTTGTTTGGATACAATCAATGAGAGATTTCAAAATCTCATAATCCATTTTTACTTCAAATATTGGGATGCCTAACTAGTTGGCCAATAGGTTACCCACTTGATAGTGAAAAATATTTTGTCATTTCTTTTCTACTGGAGGGGTGGGGTATTATGAACAAAAGAGAAATATTTTAAAAATTAATACACTAATTGAAAACACTTTCATAGTTATTTAATATGCATTTTAATTGCTTCTTTTTTTCAATATAGGCATCTCCTATGATGATGGTGTCATCAACAAACTATTCATGGGTGATAGGATCTATGTTAAGAGCCATTGAGATACCTCTAATCATTCCCTAAGTGTGGACACTCCTCAAGATTCTACCCAATGTTTCCTCTAAAATGATGAAGAGGTAAGGGGAGAGGGGGTCACCCTATATTATTCCTCTTGAATTAGGAAAGAAACCTTTTGGAACACCATTTAAAATAATGGAAATTTTTTGAATGGTGATACAATTTTGGATAATCTTCCTGGTATCTTGGTTCAAACCTAGCCTTTCTAGAATCTGCATAAAGAAACACTAAAAGACCTTATCATAATCTTTCAACATATCCAACTTGAGTAACATGACCTACCTTGAGGATCTATAAATATAATGGATGACCTCATAAATGAACTATGCCATCCATGATTTGTCTTCTAGCCACAAAGGCCCCTTATTAATCCCCAATGATTTTATCGAGTAAGGATTGTATGCATTTTACCAAGATAGAGGAGCAAATTTTGTATGTGGTGTTGTAAAGAATAATAGGTCAAAATTCCTAAATATTAGTGGCACCCTATTTTCTTGGAATCAAAACCAGGAAAGTGTTGTTGATTTCCTTAAGGATAGATTTAGAGTGGAAAAATTCTCTAGTGGCTTTTTTGACCTCCAGGTGGACAATATCCTAGAATTTTTGGTAGAAAAATAGGGGAAACCAATCGGGTCCCGATGCCTTAGATCCTACCATTGAAAAGAATACACTTTTTATTTCCTCATTCAAAGAAAACTTGGTAAGGGAAACATTATCATCAGCTATGAAGAATTTATCAAACTTATTGAGAGTGGATGTAACCAAATGATCATTTGGTACTCCTTCCAAGAGAAGATTTCTAAAAAATTTAATTGTATAGTGGGAGATATTATCTTCATCTCTATTAATAGTCCCATTTTCCATTTACAATTGGGATATTTTGTCGATGTTCTTATGCCTTAATGCAGAATGATGGAAAAAAATTGTATTCCTGTCACCCTCCTTTAGCCATAGGCATCTAGACTTTTGTTTCCAAAAGGCCTCCTCTTTTGCTTTTAGGTTATGGAATTGACACAAGAGTTCTTTTTCCTTGGAAGCCATGAGATCATTGTAATTATTAGAGACATAGATATCTTTAATTACTAAAATTTCCACTTTGAGAGCCATTTTTCTACAAGAAAATGTCCCTAAATACTTCTTTATTCAATATTTTTAGCTTGGATTTGACGAAGCTGAGTTTTTTAGTGAGGATAAACATGGTAGATCTTGAGATGGGTTCTTTCCACTAATATTTTAGGGATTCCATGATATTGGGATGAAAAATACACATGCTTTCAAATTTAAAGGGGTTATATTTGGGTTTTAAGATCTTGTCTCTTTAAAACACCAAGGGATTATGATCAAACCCTATTCTAGGTAAGGAAGAAAGCCTACAAGAAAAATGTATGTCATAATTTATTGAGATCAAAATCTTGTCCAAATGGAATTGGATCAAATTTTCCCCTGATCTTTTGTTGGACCACGTAAAAGGAATAAAATTAAGGTCCACATCTACTAAACCTGCATTAGTGATGAAGTCATTAAAGTCCAACATATTGTCTATGAAGTCTATAAGGCCCTCCTTTTTATCCCTAAGAGTAAGGGGGTGTTGAAGTCACCAGCAATAATCTAGTTCCAATTTACATAGGTCCTTCAAAAATATGGTAAGGTTTTCTAAGAATATTCTTGGAAAGTTTGGAATTTGGAGCATAGACATTAGTTAAAATCCATCTGTCACTGCTATCTAGGTCCATGAAAAAAACTAAAACCTAACTATTATATTTCCACAAAAGGTCTCCTCCTAGGACATTTGGATTTTAGAAGACTGTCGGGCCACTCGAGGCACCTATAGACTTAGAGGAAAGATCTTGGGCATTACTCTAGATTCTTACAACACTAGATCTTAAACAAGGTCAGACATTTTTGTTTCCTAAATGAGGAGAATAGAAGGGTTAACCCTTTTGATGATATTATAGAGGGTCCTTTATTTCTTGGGTTATTTAAACCCCTTACATTCCATGATAGGATTTTCATTTCTTATCTCAATGGATCTTAAGAGTTTTTTAGGAGCCTTTAGAAATATCTTTTATAGTTTCCAAGTTCCTTGTGACCATCCTTTGGGATCTACCCATGGGTTTAGGATCAACACCAATGTTGGCCTTTTTCCTACATATTTTATTTTTAGAAAAAGAGACAATCCCATCATCCAAGGGAATGTCCTAGGGGGAGAGAGATTTTTAGAGCCTTGTCCCCAAAATGGTCTCAAAATGGTTTGAGTATTTTTAAATGCTTGATGAAATTAGTTTGGGTAAATAAATTTTAGAAATATTTCAATTAGATTTCAAGTTTTGATGTGCTAATGGAAATCATTTTATGTTTAGGTAGTTCCTAGAGTTTAATAAAGTTTATGTGTTAGCTTCTAAGCTGACCCTTTATTATTAGCTACAAATACTCTTCAATTTAGATATTCAAATTATTTTCTTAGGGTAAAATATTGGTGGCATGAAAAAATAATATCTTTTGTCTACTTTCTAATATTACACAACTACTTTAGGGAAAAAATAGAGGATTTTTCATGGGTTTAATATTCTTCAGTTAGAAATTGATATGGGACTTATTTGTAACAATTCAACTTATCTTACTTTTGAATGTACTTTGTTGAACTTACTTTAAGATAGGTGGAATTCCATGTTATACATAATTTTTATAGATATATTGGGTTATATTTCCTTATTTCATGTTTAGTTGAATGCAAGTTGGTTGCAACCCTTATTCTCAATAACGAAAGCATTATACTTTAGCTATATCAATAATGAATTATTGGTAATTATAGCTATAATTTCTATAATTAAATTTTGAATCTAATAGTAAAGGTTGTGGTTAATTTATTTTCATATTGTTTTAAATGAATCTAGGATAAGAACCGGACTTGACCAATTAGGCCTATTATGGTCTAGCATGATGGAAAGATAAAAATTGTATCTATAGTCTCATCAGGAACCTGCATTTATTAGAATGTTTAAATATAGGTCTTAAATTCAATTTCAATAGTTATTTTCAATAAAAGGTTTTTTTTTTTTTAAATTGTATTGTAGTAATCATTTTTTGGAAACTTGTAAGACTTGCATTGAGTAAGGTAGTTTATGGTGTGTTGAGTTGGTTGTAGTAGCCTCTTTCCTATTTAAATCCTAGGTAAATTTACCTTTGTAGAAGGTTTATATGAACCTTGCAGGGTTAAGATATCTTGTTATGAATAATATTTTTTTCATTTATTATCTTTTAATCCTTCATATAATTTGTGATAAGTATGTTGTTTTTTTAATTCTGTCAATGGGTCCTTAATGGAGAACATAATTATATACACTCAATTTATTATTCATAGTGTTGCTTGAAAGGTGATGGGATTAAGAAGTTCATGTAGATTTAGTGAAGTGAACCAAAAAAACCCACATATTTTTTTTTCAATCAAGATTTCTTTCTTCAATTTTCACTCGAGCCATTCAAGTCCCTATAGTTGGATTGAAATCACATTACCCAAGTTGTGAGAATCAAGAGTAAAAGTGATCTATATAAATGATCTATACTTTACCAGATGAAATGAAATCATATTTTTCATAATTTTATATGAATATCAATATTCCATTACATATTCACCCTAAAATTTATCACAAATTGTAAAGATCTGCTAATTATCTATTGCTAAGAAGGATAATAGATTAAGAGTATTAGGTTTATCCTAATGGGTGATTAATTCACCATTTGAAAATAAATGTAATTGAGTAATATTTTATTACTCATGTTAGTTATTATGTTTAAATAATATTATTCTAACTTTCTATGGTTTTTTTATATCTCTTGTATAATATGAGGGAAATTGCATAGCTTTTGGATCAGGATAAGATAGTGCCTACCCTATTATATAAAGAATTTGGCATTAATATTTGTATAAATTCATAAGCTTTTTAATATTTTAAATGAATGGAATAAATATCACTATTATTAATCCTTAATATTTTTTATCATATTCATCATAGATTTTCTACACCTATAAGAAATTTGGGAGAAGCCCGTGCACTCCATGGATACTTATTTTTTGCACTTTTTTGTATTATTTTATATAGGAATAAAAGTAGACAAGTCATAAGAATGTGATTAAAATTTGATATGGTAAATTAAATATTCTTTAAAATTTAATAATAATAATAATAATCTCTCATAATTACCTATATGTATATCTCCTTGGAATCAAAATCACCATTGTGTCCTTTGCTCTTTGAAACACTGGAAGGTGCAACAGTTTTTTTGGCCATAACTTGAAGAAAATTTATTAAATGGGCCTAAAAATTTTATGGTATGTATATAAATCATTTATTAATCTTACCATAACATTTTTTTATATTTTTGGATCAATTTATATCATTCTTTTTATGTCTACAAATAGTTTGTTCAAAATCTATACAAGCAGGTTGGTTGTCTATAATTTTGTGTCATACATGTCGAATTGTTGAGTGCCATTTCTTTAATTGTGTTATTTAATTAATTATGGTCATTGTATAAAATTTTTTAAATCATTCATGCTTCCATATAGTACTTTTGGATCATCAAATTTAAATGAATAGTTTGCAACAACATATTGACAAGCATGTTAGTTTTTCTCCATTCCTGGCCATATAGAAGGAATTTATAAAATATGAGGACTATCTAAGAATCCTTGATACATATAAATCCTCATACAAGCCTTGTTTAAAAAAAATTATATTTTCATACATCTATTTTGGTGCTACAAATTTGGCCTAAAAATATGATTATTACATGGAGCAAAGGAAGATTAATGGGGAGCAAAGAAAATTGATTGACACGTCAACCAAAGAGATACAAGGTGAATTTCACATCATAAGGTATGTTATGACATCCCTTTTTACCCAAATTAAAGTGAAATTAGGTGTCAAAATATCTTAAAACCACCTATAGTCTAATTGGCTATTTATTCTTTTATTAAAACTTTCATTTATAAAAGGTGCCAAGGTTAATTCCCTCCATGTAGAAAGTTTAGTGATTTCCCCAAACTTAGAAATTCCACTAAATTTAGAATCAAAACTAATTTTTAGGGGGTAATTTAAAAAAAATTAAAGGATAAATTGGAAATAGGGTCAACAATAAAATTTTTTCTTTTTTATTTCTTTCAAAGCATTATAAAAATTTTGAATTACATATTGTGGGACATTATAATTTCATTAAAATTGAAAAACAATCATGAGTTTTTTAAACTCAATCACAATGTTTGATTATAGATATGCCTTTGAATCACATTTATTGGTAATGATGTCATGCTTGATTTACTGCATACAATGCCTAATATAGCTATAATAATGACATCTAGGTATCGATCCTTTAAATCATTAGGGAGAAATAAGGCACATGCACTCAAAGCCTTCAATTATTTTACCCATGCATTACAATTGAAAAACATAAATCATAAAGGTGAAATTTCTAAGTATATATCAAATTTACATGCACATATGAGGAATTCCATCTAAGTAGGTGCTAGTGATTGGATTAACCCTTTTCATTACTATATAAGTGCCAAGTATTATATTTTTTCTTATACATTTATGCTTCTTTCCCATACCATCAGGTATATAGAAAGGGAGAGTTTCTTCTTTGTACTAGTGGGTATAAATTAAAGGCACATATAAATAAAGGTCTAGTATATCAATTTGATAGTATATAGAAAGGGAGACCTATATACCTAGAGTGATAAGGAACCAATCCATCACCCATAGTCTTGATAATGGTTGAAAAATCTCCAAAATTATTTCTATTGGATTCACAATTACTCACAGTAGACAAATATTCTACTTGGAAGATAAATCTTAGAAAATAATTAGAATTTGAAGAAATTTGGCCTATTATAGATGGCTCCTACACTTGACATATAACAAATATTGATCAATAATGTAAATATGATAAATCCAATCAAAATTCAAAATTGATCATAATGTTCAGGATATCAAATGAAATACAAACACACATTCATGAATTAAAAACTACCAAGTAAGCTTGGGATAAGCTCTAAACTGTATATAAAGCTAAGAATGAGAGCACAATTCTACATCTATAAAGTCAACTCCACTTTCTCAAATTTATATCTAGTGAAAAAGAGGAGTCTTTTCTCAGACATGTTACAATGTTGAGGGCATCACTTAAATCCTTGGTTGAAACAATTTTAGATGACTCTCTTATACCCATTATCTTGAGAGCTCTACCACCCTCATTCAAGATTTTTTTTTACCACTTTGATTATCATAAAATAGAAACCAAGTTTTGAAAAACTCATGAATGTGTTTCAATAAGAATATTCTTTCAGTACTCAAGAAGAATGAGAAGAACATGTTCTAGATTCTAATCACTAGAAAGGGAAGAAACCATTCAGTTCTTCATCAAAATAGAATCCAAGGAAAAATTCAAAATGAGGCAAATCATAGAAACAATGTATCATTTGTGGTCATCAAGGAAATGAAATTAAATATTATTGGTATAATACCTTGAAGAAAGGCTCTTCTAGTGGTCACAAGTCCAATAACCAACAATCATCCCCTGTGACATCCAATAAATCACAAGGATAGAAAAAGGGAACTTGGAAAAAGAAACACAAAAAATAAGGTAATGTTGTTGAAAAAGAAGAAAATGATGATGATGGAGACTTCTTTTAATCTACTGATGTTCATGGAAAATCTTTTTCATAAAGTTACATATAGTATGTTGAATCAAGTGCAACCCAACATATGATGGAAGAAAATATTGGTTTTCAACATTGAAGGACACACCCAAAAACAATGTATTCCATTAGGTGATGATAACTCATATAGTGTGTAAATAATTGGTAACATTGTCTTACCTCTTAACACACAAACCTATAAAATAACATATATTCTATATGTACCTAGTTTAACTAAAAATATCTTATCAATCAATTAACTCTTAGATCATAATTTGAAGATTGTTTTTTACTATAAAGATGGAAAGAAAATGTGTTTGATCAGAGATAAATCAAAGAACTCAAAAATTTTGCATGAGAATTCAATGTAAACCACATGTTTAATATTGATTTCATTTAAAAAATAATCAGACACTCATAGTAAAGGACACAAACTCAACACAATTTTGGCACAGAAGATTTGGTCACATCAATTTCAAATATCTCGACACACTCCACCATTATAACATGATAATAGGATTGCCACCTCTTAAAAAGGGTATAAATAAAAGTATTGATTGCTTATTAGGCAAGAAATATAGAGCTCTAATTTAAAAAAATACATATAAATCCAAGGGTAAAACTGATTTAGTTCACACCAATCTATGTGGACCAATGAAACTAAGCCATGTTGGGTTTAAGTACTTCATGCTCTTTGTTGATTATTTTTCTAGAAAAATGTTGGTCTACTGTGTGAAAAAAAAGAGTCAAGACTTTGAAACTTTCAATAAATTTGAAGTGGTTGTTAAAATGGAATCTAGCTATAAAATAAATACCCTTCACTTAGATCATGAGGGAAATTCACCAGTAATGAATTCAAAGCATTTTTGAAATAAAATGGCATTCTTCATCAAATGACATATCCACATACATCGCAATAAAAAGTAGTTATTGAATGGAGGAATCATACTATCATGGAAATGGTGTGATGTATGCTACATGATTTAGCTTTGATAAAGGTATTTTGAGAAGTAGTTAAAACCACAGTCTCTCTACTCAATAGAGTTCCAATTGCACTCTTGGTGGGGTAACACCACAATAAGCATGATCAAGAAAAAACCATCTATATCACATCTTCAATTTTTTGGATTATAATCAAGTATGCACATTCCCAAAGTAGAAAAAACTAAACTTGATATGAAAGCCAAAAAGTATGTGTTCTTGGGTTATAGTGAATAATCACTTGCCTATAGACTCATAGATCAAAAAACTAGATAAATCTACACTAATAAGGATGTTAAATTTTTTTAGAAGACAGAAGAATAATCTCCTTCTATAAACTCACTTGATAAACTAATCGGTCCCATAGATAATGTATAAGATGCTAATCCACCATTAGATAATAAAGATTATGGGAATAATGGTGAAGCTCCACCACCAACAATAACTATTCAACATATGCCTAAATGGTATATAAGTACACTAAGAGATGTTAATTTGTTAAATCTATTAAGTCCTCTATATTTTAGGAAGCCCTAAAACTTTAGAAAGATGTTATGGATGAAAAATATAATTCATTGATGAATAATAAAACATGGTAGTTTGTAGACCTTCCACCAGGGAAGAATCCAATCGAATGCAAATGGATCTTCAAGAGAAATTATAAAGTAAATTTTAGCGTTGATAAGCACAAGTCAAGGTTGGTTTTAAATGGGTATGCTCAAAGAGAAGGCATCAATTATGAGGAGATGTTTTCTCTCACAACTAAGATAAAAATAATGAGGATTATTTTTTCTCTAACTACATAGTTTGGTTGGAAATTCCATAAAATGGACATCAAAAATTCCTTTTTTAATGGATACTTATAGGAAGAAGTCTACATGACTCAACCAGAATGTTTTATCATTTCAAGAAAAGAATATAAAGTTTGTAGACCTTTAAAATCAATGTATGGTCTAATATAGGCTCTTAGGGCATGGTATATCAAAATTGATGAGCATATCTTGAAACATGGATTCGAAAGGAGTCCATATAATCCCAATATCTATGTCAAACAATAAGGGGGGAGATAGTAACTATCATTATATATATATCAATGATATATTCATCACTGGTAATTTAGTGAAGATGATTGAGTCAATAGAGAAAGATCTAAATTGATCATTTGACATGACAAATCTTGGGTTTTTTCATTATTGGCTTAGTTTATAAGTTTGGCAAAGAGAAAATCACATTTTTGTATCTTAGCTCAAATATGCTAGGATAAATCTCAAGAAATTTCACATGATGGATAGCAAAAAAAATGCCACACTTATGGAGACAAAACTTCAGTTGTCTCAAGCAGATCCATCACCATAGGTAAATGCAAATCTATATTAATATTTGATAGGGATTCTCATTTACCTAACTTATACTAGGCTAGACATCAATTATGTTCTCAATTATCTCTCAAGGTTCATGCAAGGGTCTAAGGTCAATCACTAGAAAGCCATAAAGTGGGAATTGAGGTACATAAGAGAAACTGTGGATTTTAGCCAAGAATACAAGAAGAATGACAACTTATTCTTGATAGTATACTCAAATTTAGATCATGTAGGGAACATTGATGATAAAAAATATACTTCAAGATGTGTATTATTTTTGGGATCTAGACCGATATCATGGGGGAGTAAGAGGCAAACTTTTATTTCAAGATTCTCCACGAAATCAAAATATCATACTATAGGATTAGCTATCTATGAAGTGATATGGATCAAATATATGATTGAAGGATTTGGGATACCACAAAATCAACCAACAACTCTTCATGTATACAATGAAGGAGTACTGAAGCTTATTTGTAATCTTATATTTCATGAACACACCAAACACATTGAGGTGTAAGTACATTGCCTAAACATATTCATAACAATAGCATACACCTCCAATATTTCCCAACTGATCAAGAACATGTAGATGTTTTCACTAAATCACTTGCATAGGGAAAATTTGAGGCATTTAGAGAACCTCTCTCTTGTTCACTTGAGACAAAGTTGAATTAAGGTGGGGAATTTTAGGTTTATCCTAAGGGGTGATTAATTCACAATTTGAAAATAAATGTAATTAAGTAATATTTTTTTTACTCATGGTAGTTAGGATATTTAAATAAGATTATTCTAACTTTATATAGTTCATTTATATCTCCCATATAATATTAGATAATTTGCATAGACTTTGGATCAAGATAAGATAATGCCTACTCTATTATATAGTGAATATTTTTGGCATTAATATTTGTATAAATTCATTAAAATTTTATTTTTTTCATTGAATGGAATGAGTATCACTATTATTTCTCCTTAATAAATAACACAATCCTTTATGTAATAGTGTCTAGGCAAATTTCACCAAGCTACCATATATGCATTTTAAAGTAGAATAAAAAAATACTATAACTCATAAATTATCGATTATTAACCCACTTGGAATTCCTCATACTAAAAGTTATAGTTAAACCATGATCCATTATGGTGAAATTGTCTTGGAATAATCATTCCCTTAAGAAGTTATAATCATTGTAACTCATAATACAAAAGGATCAACCTATGCATTCAAGGCCTCTTATACCAAGGCATAAATTGTAGCTTAAAAAAAAAATTTAATAAGAACTTTAAATAGAACCAAAAAGGAAAATATTATTTTTATTTAATTAACCTTCCAAATCCTAGAGGATAACCCTCAATTAGATAGGTATTATAAATCTTCACCTTCTACACATAATGACATGGATAGACATTTTCAAGGCTAAAAGTCTTATGGGCAAAAATCCCAATTTAAATCAACAAATGGAGGCTTAAATTAAATTAGTTAAATTTTTTAATTCTTACTTAACCCAAGTAAAATGCCAACATCTAGAGGAATCTTTTTCCTTCATAGAACAACTCAAGTCTAAATTGTATGCCCTTAAAAGGTAACCACCGTGTCTAATTATTAAAAAAAAATGTCATGTAAAAAGAACTATGATTAAAAAATTAATTCATGACATCTTTCCAATAAATTTCTGATTAGTATCCCATTATATGAAAATTCTTCATTCAATAGCCAAATAGAGAAACCAATCTTAAAATAAGCACATAAAAGTTTATCAAGATATTTCACCTCCCTACAATAAACATGTTAAACAAGGTCAATATTTAACTCTCAAGTCACCTACTTTTAATTAACATGTTACCATAAAATGTTTAGTTTAAATCATAGTAACCCATACTTTTTGAGTCATAAACATAAAATATATAGTAGGGAAATAAAATAAATTTTTCAAACATTATAAGGCAGATTTATGTTAGCTAAATATGTACATAATTTAGTAAATAGAGAAACATAAATCTCATGATCCCCTTTTTACCTTATTAAAATGTCATTGTCAATGATTACATTTTTGAGTATTCACATATAATATCATCGCTTAGCTAATTTATAAGCAAATAATATGCTATTTACTAAAGTGTCATGTAGGGAAAACATAAGAAAAGATTTGAGATTGATAATTCCTAATTCTAAATGGATGAGTGGAAATAATCCAAAGGGTCCATAAATACATCATATCATAACCTTTTATAGATCACTTAATTATCAAATTAAAAAAATATCAACATAGGATTGAAGAGAGGATTTTCATCAATAAAATTGATTCTCTAGACTTACAAGTCACTTAATCATCCCTTACCAAAAATGCAAGAGCAGGTAGTGAGTTTATAGTGATCCCTCAATGTTAAATTCATGGGGTAATTCTTAAAATATCTTAATCCAATGTATCAATCATGGATGAGAGAAGAGATCTTTGTATCAATAAGATCTACAGGGAATATATAAATTCTATCTTGCCTATTCTATTAATTATCAACTTTCCTTTTTTACAAGATAAATAACTTATTCACTAATCACTTATATTCTTTAACTATTAACTATTCTTTATGGAAAAGGCCCATTTATAATTTTCATCCCACTATTACTTCTCCTGCCAATCATCTACAGTTTCTAAGTTTTAACTATGCATCCAACATAGTAACTTATACAAAAGTGTCAATACCAACATCTCACTACTCAACCATGAGTCTTGGTATATCATGATATCACCCAACATAAAAAATAATAAACTAAAACAGTTTAGCCATAATTAATCTTTCAATTGGTTGCATGTGTTCAAAATAAAATCATGCAAGCATATACATAAAATTAATCATAGTCAAAAATTATAACCAACATGAACGTAAAAGATTCAACCACTTAAAAATAAAATGAAATCAGCTCTCAACAATTGGCAATTTCCAAATGCAATCCAAATGAGAAATAAAATTCAGATTTAAAACATAAAATAAAACTCCAAGAAAACCAAATGGTCCTATTGAACCCTTGCTGAATCACTCAATTGGGCTCAATTTTAAGCCTTTTAGAGCAACATAATAGTTGTTTTAAAAATCAATCATAATCAGGTTTATAAAAATTAAACCCTTATAAAATTATTTTCTCCATTGGCAAACTAGGGAACAAAGAATAATCAATTTAAATCAGCTTACAAGTATCAATTAAGCCAATAAAAGTAGATTTGTATAGACCACATAAGGCCCACTAAACCTCATTGCTTCACCTAGCTAGGGTACAAAAGTAAACATTTTTAATTATCTTACAAGATCAATGAAAAATCAACAAAACATATATTTTATAAACAAATAAAATCTAATTTTAAAACATGGTGGCCATGCCGCACTAGGGCATGAACAATCATTTTCAAATTTGCCCACAAAAAAAATAAAAAGAAATCTATAGTGTTTATTTAAAATTAGACACTCAATCCATTTCTCTCTTTTTTTTTGATTTATTTCCAACAAAAACATAAAAATCCCTTGATTTTTACCAACATCAAGAAGAGGTGTGACCCATTTGAATCAAAATAACATTGCATACACACACAAAGTAAATGCATTATAAAAATATAGATTTTAGACCATAATTTTTCCATCCACTTATAAAATAGTTAACTCAAATTTAAATCTAAAATAAAACTCTCACATAATCATAAATTTTAATAGGGTATTAAATTAAATATAATTTCCAAACCCTACCTTCATATTTTCCCTCAATAATGCAACAATTTAACTTTAAATTGAGAGCCCATGGCATCAAATGGAAAATGGTTAAAAAATCCCTATTAGAGCCCAATAAATTTATTCACTTTCCATCCATTATCATTAGAAAAATATATTAATTCTAAAACAAAAATGCATCCAGCATAAATCTTATGTGCTTATTAGCTTACAAACTCTTATATGCATGTTTACCATGCATAAAAGAGACTATACCCCAATAAAAATAGAGGAAAATTTCCATAATTAATTTTAAATTATTATGCAAAATATATTAAAGGAAAGAGGCAAATTGCCTTAAAACACAAAAAATAATGTGCCTTAGATGCTTGTAGAGCTACATTCACGGTGCCATCCATCCCCTTTCTATCTTTTTGCCTTTCTCCAAGGTAGGGCTCCATCTAAAAATTGTGTCATAATTTATCATATGGAATTCCATGATAACCCTTCTCATAAAAAAAAATCCTTGCCCTGGCTCAATTTTCATCTAAGTAAGCATGCGAAAGACAAAGAGGCAACCACGTGGGCATCCATAGCTTTCCCCAAACTACCATGAATTTCCTCACCTCCCAACTAGTGAATTAAGGTAGCCCCAAGGCATGTAAAATAAAATAAAAACCTAAATCGAGTCCCCCAATTTGACTTATTATTTTTTTTGAAAAACAATATTAATAATAATCCACTTTATCCTTCTTATTTTGACTTTTATAAAATAAAAATCAAAAATTTTAATGATATCAAATAATTCCCATAACCTGGATAGTCCCCATGCATTCCACATTGAAGAAAATAATAAAAAATATTTTTAATACGTTATATTTTATTTATATACTTTCAAGATTTTTGAGAGTGGTTTTGGGCCTCTAGGAGATATAATGTAAATTTTAGATTTTGGAGGATCCTATCATATTCTAGACTTAATCATATTTCAAGGTCTTAGCCTAGCCATATAACTTTATTGATTTCCACAATAACATGCTCCATGAATTCACAAAAGGATCATAAAAATTTTAGATCATAATAAACTTTTCCAAATCAAATCCCACACCCTAAAATATCATTTTTAATATCCATGCAGTTAGTGCTTATAACATAGTGCTCTTCTATAACCAAACTATTGCAATTTAAATTGTTCAACCAGATTTTTTAAATTCTCAAACATCACTCAAGGAGGTTCCACACCTTATTATGTGAGATACACCAAATCTCACAAATTTTAACTTTAACTTATATAAACTAGGCTAATATTTAGCCATCAAGAGGGACTAAAAATTGGAGATGTGATAGTTAGTGATTATCAAGCCTTAAATGAGCAAAGGATGTTTTGTCCAAATAACTATGTATATTGTTTTGGTGATGTTTTAATGAAATCCCTTTGATTTGATATTTAAAATTTACAACCATATACATTAGTGGTTAAGGAACTTTCTGAACTATTTTAGTTGAGTAATTTTTGACCCAAGATCTTCTTTAAGGTCAATGTAATAGATGTATTGGTCTTGTTGTAATTGAACTACTAGTCCATAATAGAACTTATGAATTGAATAAGGGATATAAATTTTATAAATATTTAAGCTTTGAAGGATTTTTATATAAATTCCTTATGTAGGATACTAGATGTGAGTAATTCAATATGAACTACTTTATAAAGGATTTTCTTATGAATTGGTAGATTGGTTATTTTAGTAGAAAGAAAAGTTGTAGTTCCTAATAGTGTTGTCATCTATAGTCATATAAAATGAAAAAATTGGTAACTTGAGCATGGCTAATGACACCCAATCTTTAGGTCCCTCTTGCTTTCTCTCAGGACCCTTTTAGGCTTAATTTCATTGATTTCTAATCATCCATGGCCTTCCAGACTTGATCTTAGCTAAGTTAAGACCATATCTTTATGAATAATTCATCCCCCAAGCCTCATCAACTTAGGACAATAGTTATCAAATTGGACACTAGCGTCGGGCCCTAGGGTGTCCAGATTTTAGCACTATTTTCCAAGTGCATCTTAGGTTCCAATGGTCATTTCCTTCTAGATCTTTATCTTAAGTCATGTTATCCTAATGCAAATTCATTTAACCCATAACTAATAGATCCATATATAATCCCATTCAAAGATCATTTAGAAAGGGTTGTAAAATATCACTCAATCAATTAAAAATACAAGCAAGACCACTCAAGCAATCTTCCCTATTCTCTGCTTGCAACTAGCCTATACACTTTCAAGCCAATTCAAGACCTTGCACTAGTCCCTAGTAATCTCAAGCATTCTTAGTTTTAGAATTTCCTTCATTTCATTCATGATAGTACCAAGCACTCTTAAATGAAGAACTACATATGGCTTGATCCCTCCTGAGAGTATTGGTATGTAGGCAGTGTGCCCACACATGGGGTATGAAGCACATCCAATGCATCTTACACACACTAACCCATTTTCCCTATTTGCCAAAGTTTGATTCAATTACATAAAATATATAAGTACATAAAAAATTAGATCTATAGGGATCTCTATTGATAATGAGGCTCTAAAATTTGGCACATAAACTCACACTGACAAAGCAAACAAAACCCAAAAAGCTTAAATACTCAGGACAATAGCACTATAAAAGGAATATAACACTAGAGCCTAGGGTGTTTAGTTCTAGTGCTCCTATCCAATCAAGAAATGAATTTTAGGATTTTATTTTTGATAGTGTCCTAGTCTTGCACATAAATTTATAGACTCTATCTCAGTCAGATCAGCATAGAACAAGATAAGTTTAATTTTCTCTCTCTCACTACTATTTTTAGAAAAGGTCAAATTTAAATTAAATTTCATAACTCAGTAGCTTTAATTTATAATATTATTCACTAATTTTATCTTACTCAAACCTTTTTATTATTTAGGAATTAAACACTAATTTCCCCCAAAATAATAAATCATTTGGTGAACCCGATGTGTTAAGTTTCTCCATGAAAGATACCTATACACATGTCTAGCCAATAACCAACCATTTAGATATTTCTGAACTATAAATTCATCTTCAACTATTTATTCAAATGGGACACCTCATCTCATTGTTTAGCTACCATCTCATTACATCCCTCTTGATTAGATACATACATATGAGGTTGGAGAGACTAGCACTTCTTGCACTCTTCCACTTATAGTTATACCTTCAATTCCAGATATGTAGCCAGTCATAGTAGCTTCAACCATTTTAGCTACTCCATCAGTCACAATTTATACACTTTTTATAGTTATAAACTCACCAATAGTAGTTATAGTAGTACCAGTTGATTTTACAACTATAATTACTCCTTCAATTATAGACACTCTCACAACAACATTGTCTTTTACTACTACAGTTGATGAGACTCCCATATCATAGTTACCTCTTGTGGTAAATTTTGAGTTAACATATGTACATTATTTTGATATATATTCTCAAGTTTTTTCAGATGATGATATGACACCCACACTCATAGATGATTATTTTTATGGATTGAGTTTTACACTAGTTGGCCTAGGAGAGTACCCAGATGAGTCTAGATATCTCATTCCACATCCTACATCACTTTAGCATCTCACACTACACTTTTAGGATATACTCCACACTCATAGCCATAGATAGATCACTTGGCACATATAGTTCACATGGTTAGCTCTATGGATATAGAACCAGTCATTTAGATTCAAGTAGGTACCACATACCATTGGACACAGTTTATACTATAGATATTACTTGATCATGAATTGTTCACATTACCTATAGCATGACATAGATCTATACAAATATTATCACAGTAAGATGGTCACCCATTTTTAACTTTTCATAGGATTATAGGACATGATACAAAATCATGTATAACATTAAAATAAAAATTGAATAAACTATAGGATCAAGGTATTGTTTATATTATAGTAGCACCAACAACACCAACCCCACTACTTCTATTGAAGTCATCTACTACAAGGCTAAATGTCCCAGAGCCAGCATCTCCACCACTAGAGTAACCTTCAATTTTATTTCAACATGATAACACCATGAATATAGAATCTACAATATATTATGATACTTATGATGATGATCTTGAGACATTTGATGATGTTCATTACCCTTTCCTCCATTTCCATCCCAATGGGATCCATCCTTAGACCTCTTCCCCCCTACATCCTAGTCTTTCATACCATTATGTACATATTTCTTTGTTTATATGATTTTACATAGTTCCTTTCAATTATTCTACATAATATCTTTTACTTGATTGTACATATCTAAAATATTTCAAAATACAAAAACAACACAAAATTTTAAAATACAAAAATAATACAAAATTCCCAAATACAAAAATAATATAACATTTCAACAATTCAAAAACATTAAAATATATCAAAACAAAAAAATACATTTTGATTATATGCATCATCCATGTTTTACACTACTACTACTATGCTAGGACTTACATTTATTGTTTCATGCTATTGTAAGCTGATGTATCTACATTACCATGCTTCACTTGATCTTATTTGAGTGTGTGTAATGACATCCAATTACTTGATTGCTTCACTCTATCCATTGAGGGGGCATCCTACTTTGACATTTGAGACACACATCGATATACATACCCACTAGGGGAATCTTCTACATGACTACACCATCTAGGTTATGTCATTCTTACACTGCAAACTCTAGTTATCATGTTCACATATATTATTTACTAGCTTACATAGATTATTGGATCAACATTTCACTAGTATCTAACACTTGTGTATTTCTTAGCATATACTTAGTCTTGTACTACTCATGTCTTGAATACATGAATCTCTTGATTTGATTAGTTAGATATGATTATAATTTTAGCCTTTACATGTTTTCCTTTCTTGCTTAACATAGCTTGATGTGCTTGCATTTCTAGTTCTTACTTGTCTATTGTATGTGCCTTAGGACATTTTCCAATGTCCTTTGCTTTTATTCATATGTTTGCATTAGGACATTTGCCAATGTCATTTAATTTTACTATTTTATGTGCCTATGGCCCTTGTGCCAACATTACTTGCTCCACTTATATATGTATATGGAATTTGAACATGTCATGTATATTTGCTTTCCAATTTGAGTGGCATGTGATCATGTCCCTTGTTTTCTTGGCCCTTTGGCCACTCTTGTATGATTCTTACTTCTTGTTTTATGTTCTTGTTGCTTGATTTATTATTTATTATTGCAATGCCATGATCCATATCATCCATTTTTCCTATTTTTTATATGCCATGTTTGACATCATGTTCCATCACTCCTAGACCAAAATAACAAACTAACAACTAAAATTTCTAGCTTTAAATTCTAGTTCAGTACATTACACATGTTATAAAATTATTATGTCTATCTAGGGATACCCCTATTAATCTAATAACCTCTCAATTAAAATCATGTTATATCTTGAGATATCTTGTTGACTATCATTGTTATGTCATGTATATTTCTAGTATAACACACTTGCAGGGATTCTTATTCTAAGGGTAGTTATTGCAGGGTACCTATTCCTACCCTCAGAAGAGGGGGAAATAAACAAGGGTTTTTAATACAAATATCAAATCTCCTATTATTCAAAAAATCTAGTTTCAAAATAATTAGAATAGAAACTAGTCATCAAACCACTTAAGAACAAACTAGGCAGACAATCAAGATTCTAGAATAGTGATTAATTTCAGCTCAAGACAACAGCATTGGGGTGGGATTACAACACCGGTGGTGCTACTATACATTTCTAGTGCTCCTATCTAAATATTAAAAAAACCAAATTTTCTAGAAAAAAATAGAAAGGTAATATCAGTTACAATTTTGTCAACTATAGTTCAAACTAGATTCAATAGTTTTAATATAATTTTGCATAAATAATCCAAATATAGGGGCCTCATGTGTGGCATGATGGATCTTGATTCTAGTTTCGTATATGGTAGTTGGTATAATTTATAGATTAGAATCCATGTTTTAGACACTAGTGATTAGGGGTAGATTACACAACACTTGCTTTTTTTCTTGAGTTTAGCATTACCTAGGCATTCTCAGTAGTTGTGTGTCTTACTCCATCTATAGGTGGTTAGCATAATTTTAGAGTGGCTTTCATACAATCCTAACCTCAACATTCCCAATTTCCCAAGTTCCTGAGTAGCTTCCACATAAGACATATTTTTAGTTTTAGAGTGGCTTTCATACAAGCCTAATCTCCATCTTTTCTAAGTTGCTCAATATTGTCCTAGATTCTAGTACACATTCATCTATCCACACCATAGTGTCAAATTTATAGAGAATTCATGGGATTCAGGAGCCATCTCATATGGCATACTTATTCATATTGGTATCAATTTATAGCTTCACTTCATGGGGCAATGATAGAGCCAAAGGGTTGGCCTTTGTATTCTTGAGCCACCTATTCAAAAGGATTGGACACATAGTCCAAACATCAAATATCACATGCATGATCACCTATATTTACTTAGTGGACAAAAATGGAGCCAAAGGTCCAACCTTTGTATTATTGAGCCACCTATTTAAAGGGATTGGACACATAATCCAAACACTAATTAGCATATGCATGATCAACGAGCTTCACTCAGTAGGTGATGATGGAGTCGAATGGCTAACCTTTGCATTCTTGAGACACTTTTTATGGAATTTAGCACTTAACTCCATTCACGATATAACATTTTATACAACATCATTCAACACATACCCAACACACTCAACCTTACTCAGCATCATAATAGGTTTTATATTGGTTCACATACCCGATGAGGTGTATTCATTCCTTTCTCATCCTCTCTCTCTCTCCCTTACCCAACTTTATACATTCTTGTTTTATATTTCATATAATAAGAACTGATCTACTCTTTGTATTCCTTTTTATAGATTCACACATACACAATGTGCTCTCTATGAACTATCCAGCATTACTTAACATCACACAAGCTTTATGGGCTTTACCTTTGTAGGTAAGTTTAGGTATGCTTTCTATTTTACTTTATCCGATTATTTTTCTTTGTTGCATCACTAGAATAAAGGTGGGGTGGAAAATGTAGTCATATAAAATGCAAAAATTGGTAACTTGAGCATGGCTAATGATACTCGATCCTTATGTCCCTTTTGCTTGGTCTCATGACCCTCTTAGGCTTATTTTCACTAATTCCCAATCATATATGGCTTTATATACTTGATCCCAATTGAGATAGGATCCTTTATTCATCACTAATCCATCCCCCTATGCCCCATTAGCTTGGGATAATAGTGCCCAACTTGGACACTAGCATTAAACCTTAGGGTGTCCAACTTTTGGTTCTATTTTCCAAGTGCATCTTAGGCCTCAATGGTCATTTCCTCCTAGGTCCTTATCTTCAATCATGTTGGTCTCAATGGTCATTTATTTAACCCATGACCAATAGATCCATATATAAGCCCATTTAAATATCATTTGGAAAGGGTTGGAATATCACTCAAGCAAGTAAGAATACAAGAAACACCACTCAAACAAGTAAGAACACAAGTAATACCACTCAATAAATCTTCTCTAATCTCTTAATACAGCTAGCCTATACGCTTTTGAGCTAATTCAAGACATTACACCAGTCCCTAGTCATCTCAATCATACTCAATTTTAGCATTTCCTATATTTCATTCATTATTGCACCAAGCACTCTTAACGAGAGAACTACATATGGCTTGATCCCTCAGATTATTGGTATGTAGGTAGCACTCCCACACATAGGGTGTAAATCATGTCTAGTGTATCTTACACATACTAACCCCTTTTCCCTATTTTTTAAAGTTTTATTCAATCACATAGAAGATATAAGTACATAAAGAATTAGCTTTACAAGGGTCTTTCTTGATAGTGAGGCTCTAAAATTTGGTACGTAGACTCACACTGAATAGATGAACAAAACCCAAAAATATTAAATCCTTATGACAATAATGATGGAGAAGGACTATAGCACTAGAGCCCAAGGTGTCTAATTCTAGCACTCTTATTCAATCAAGAAACGAAGTTAAGGATTTTGTTTACGATAGTGTCCCAGACCTTCAGACTAATTTATAGACCCTATCTTAGTTGGATCAACATAGAATAAGATAAGTTTAATTTTCTCTCTCTCACTACTTTTTTTAGAAAAGGTCAAATTGTAATTAAATTTCATAAATCAGTAGCTTTAATTTGGAATATTATTTACTAATTTTCTCCTAATCAAACCCTTTTATTATTTAGGAATTAAACACTAATTTCCCCAAAAATAATAAATCATCTTATGATTTCATTTACTATCATATTAAATACCGTTACTGACTTTTATGTCAAGTAACAAATAAATTTTAAAAAAGACTTTTTGATGTTTAATAAGGTCTCTGCATTATCTTCGATCAACTCAGACTTAATACTACCTATAGGTAATGCAAGTGTGGTATAGGATAAATAGGGATAATGATCCTTGGCTATTCAAGATATGACATCCTAGAACTCATTAATTAAATAAAATAAATTGAGAGTGGTGTGGGTATATTCCATTTGCATTTTTTGCTTATTGGTAATATCTAACTAAAGAATTTGGAATTAGTACTTAGTTAAAGATGTAAACTAAATGATTGACCCAATTAAAATATTCATGGGATTATTTAATGTTAGTTTATTTTTGTTGATTATTCCTTGAGACTACTAAAGGCCTTTTCTTATACCTCTATAATTTTAAGACTAAAATTGTGAGTACTAAGGGAAGAAGTAATAACGTGTCATAATTATAGGTATATCAGTCTATGATCCTTGGGCTAAACCTTATTAAGCTATTGAGATAAGGTAGATATGAATAATTTATTAATTCTTTGTGTCAAATTTTCAAGGGGGTTATGAGGAGGATTTATCAATATCATTATTTAAACCCTACTATAAAAATAAATTAGTCAGTATTAGGAATGTTACAAAAATTTAGATTAGAGCTTGCACATAGACATGAATTACAAACAGGACATGATTGACTATCAACATTGTCCCTCTATCATATTTTTTTACAAATAAAAATTTTATGGAAAAGTCACATGTGACAATGGAAAACTATCCCAGTTGTGTTGATTTCATATTTTTAGATGTGTGAGAGATATGTATGTAGTATATTGAACTTTAAAATCCTAATAGTGTGTGTAATGATTGAGTAACATGTGAGCATGGGTTATAGGAGTGTAATTGAGTTAAGTTGGCCCCAATAACCCCAATAATGACTAATTTTTTCCTACTATCCAATACTACAAAGAGGAAAATCAAGCCAAATGTAGTTCTCCCACTTAAATGTTTTGTTTAGTTGTGCTCTTTTGATATATTAATGAATCTATAATAAGATTGAGTACTTTATCATGTAGGATTAGGGATACATAAAGCTTGTTTTAAACTAGGTTGAGGGATTCTTGAAGTGCTTGTAACCTAATCTAGAAATAATAGGGAACTTTTGCTCAATGTGCACTTGTGTCAAATAAGCCTTGTGAATTGAAATTGCCAGTTGTGTAAAAGTGATTTAAATGTGTATTTATATCAATGTCATCAAGATGAAAAAATGATATAAATCCTAAAAATAGGGAGGATAACCTTAGGGAGGGTTTCATTTAGAAATATCACCATTGGCAATAAATAGATAGATTCATTAGATAGGGACAGAATTAATGGTCGCTATTGTCCTTATCTGGTATTTTTGTCCCCTTAAGAAACATGTTTGGAATTGGGTTTATACAGAGCCATACATGTGCATAGTGGTGTTTTTATCAACCATACAAAAATTGTGTATGATTCTTACAAGTTAAAATAGGAACTCTCTTAGGCTTAGGATAGGGTAAAATAGAAAAAAGGTACCAATTAAATACACAAGTTAACTAAGGATAAAAATGGTTAAAATAGGCAAAATCAAGTATTCATGACTAGATTTTGGTTACTAAAATATGATGTGATTTGAAAATCATTCAGCCCAAATTCACCACATATGAACTAAAAAATTAATTAGTTCAATCATAGATATAATTGGGGTTGATTTGAGCCCCTTAAACCTAACTATAACTATAGGATGTGTTGGAGCTTAATCAACCTCAATTTCATCATAGAATAAACCAAAGAGTCAATTAATTCAATAACTAAGGCAAATGGTGCTAATTTATCCCCATGAACTTAATTATAACTATAAGATGTGATTTACAAATAAATTATCCATGATTTCATCATATATTAATCTAATTACTAAATTGTTAAAATTAATGATGTGATTTGGGCTAAATTATGTCATTTGAACCTCATTTTTACTATATAAGAAGTGATTTGGATATCAATCCACCCCCACATCATCATAAAATGGGTTAAAGATTCAATTGGCTTAATCACATAGGTAATTTGGGCCAATTTTAGCCCTAACCTGTTGGAAGCACAACAGGGTTTTTTTTATGATGAATATTCATTAATTTAAGAATATTTTATTTTTAGGATTTTGGTTTTGGTAAATTTTTAGGGTCAACATATAGAACTGGATCACTAAAATTTTAGGAATATATTTTTTTAGGGGGAGTTATCTTACCAACCCTTTACAATAATATATAAGATTACATTTAAATTTATCAGATATATATATAGTAGATCCCTTAATATACTAGCCTAGGCAACAAACAAAAATGAAACCAAAGGAACACATAACTGAATGGCAATAATAAATGAAGAAAATGAATGATAGTTTGAAATAAAAAAACCTTTGTCTGGCCATTTGACTATGCCATTTGGCTCTACCATTAAGCATACGCATTTGACTAGGCCATTCAGCTATGTCATTCGGTTATGTCATTCAACTAGGCCATTCAACTATGTCATTCAATTATGTCATTTGGCTCTATTATTCATCTATATTATTTGGCTATGTCATTTGATTGCACCATTCATCTATGTTTTTTAGATTTATCATTTAGTTGTGTCATTCATCTCTATCATTTAGGTAGATCATTTGGATGTGTTGTTCAGCTAAGTTGTTTGACTATGTCTTTCATCTATGTTATTCATATATATTATTCATCTATATCATTCATGATTTGGTTCTATTTTTTGGCTTAATGATTCATCTATGTCATTTGGCTATGTCATTCAACTCTATCATTTGGTTGTGTCATTTAGCTTAGATGTTTGGCTCCATCATTCAATTTAATCATTTAGATCTATTGTTTAGCTTAGGGGTTGTATGGGGAAAAACATCAAGAGAAAAAATTTCCATCACCCACAAATTATTTTTCATACCAATCAATCAAATTTCCCTAGATTTGCCTAATATTTCCAATAGGTTTTGCAATAGGACCTCTTAAAATGAACCCTAAATCATAATCATTTGGGGGTTAATTAGTGATTTAAGCAAATCAACTTTAATTATATTTCTTCAAACTCTTAATAAATCAAAAAAATCATTCATAAATCATATAAGCCATTTATTGTAATGAATAAATAAAACAATGCAAGATCAAAGCACATAACACATGAATTATGTGGGAAACCCTCATGCGGGAGAGAACCCACTTGAGACAAGATTTGGAATACTATCATATAAATTTATTTATTTAATTTATATTATTACCAATTGACCAAGGATAAACCACCCATAAATTTATTCAATCACCTACTTCACCTTTATCTAGTATCAACTAACAAGGAGGCTACAACCCCCTAGATGATCAAGCACCAACTCAATCACATTCAAACTAAAATACACCTATGATATGATGTATTAAACACATTATTATGGTATTATCTATTTATAACACCTCAAAACCGTCATTTATACCTCATACAAGTGATGGTAGTTTATACAAACACAAATCTACCTCTTACATAGGTATACAACAACTCTTTCTCTTCTTTACCCCTCATGCGCATGGTTATGACATTGATTCCATTCCACCTTCACACTATGATATTATTATATGTATATAAAATATTTAAACATCATAAATATTAGTCATACACAACCTATGAATTAATATTTCATCATATAATCAATGCACTTCTTCACTCTAGGTTATCTAGACAAACTAGGCCTAATCATGGCTTAAATCAATATAGAAATTACTGACTACCTTCAGGACCACTGTATGATAATTATGAAATATTCACCATGTTATTCCAATTAATTTCATTCCTTCACACACGTATTCAAATTTCCATACCATTCACTTCATTCCTTAATAATCAAAACCTTTGCACTAGGTCAACAAAGCAAAATAGGCCTAAAAGCCTTGAAACAAATCTTCTTACTTACTCATGACCTACAAACAATAATGTTAAACCCTTGTCACATATTCAACATGATTTTATTATTATTTTATGGACTATTTCCCTTATGAAATTTCATATATAATTCATTTCACTCTTCCATTGTCTAACTAGCATGATGAGACCCAAATGACCTTCTACATATGCATTATTCTTTCTCCAATCAATCTTGGTCAGCCACAACACTTTAATTAACCATTAAGGAATCTCTCCCACTTGGATAAAAATAAATATATGTCTTATAATACTTTTCATACAATTTACATCAACTCATTAGGTCGACCATGCTTCAAATGGCTCAAAATAACACAATAGTCTTAAGCACGACCTAATCAATTAGCCCTACATTAGGCCACACGTTACACATAGATTAAAATATCCCTTAACCAAATATGGAACCATTTTAAACACTTTAACACAATTTAAAATATTCCATATTTATGTTTTAAAATCCATACAACACTTTCAAGTCACCCGCTCACCTTATGAAACCTCTTTTAGCCCTCAAGCCTTCAATAGGTCCCATGGAGACCTAATCCCCCTTTATGTAACACTTTAAGCCACTATGTTCCATATGTCCATTAATAATGACCAAAAAAACTTCACTAAATTTACCTAAATTATATATAATCCTTATTCATTCTCAATAAACATCAAATCGTTCTCTCATACTCAAAAACCTCTATTAGGTCTCATTGACCTATTAGGCTTAACTAGCCCAAAAACATTGTCTTCACAAATGAGGCTCAAACTACCTAAATATAATATTTTCATGTATAATCCACATATTTATGTAAATATAAATACCTCAAAATTATAATACAATCCACATTATTCCTTCATTTATCCTCCAAAGACTCATAAACACCACTGCAAAAAGCTTACTCAGACTTGCAATAATTATAGTCAACAAAAATCAACTTTGACCTGAAATAACTTTATATTTATTGATATTCAAAACTCCAAATAACTTTCAAAATTATCTATATTTATTATAATTCATATTTTACTTTTATAACAACAATATTTTATCATTACTTTGTCTTCTATAATCATTTCTTTGCACCCTAGTTTATTCAGAAAAACCACATTCAATAACAATCAACTCTCACATTAAATAAATAAAATTCTATGAAAATTTAATCCTCCTAATCAATTTTATTGGATATACCTTGAATTAATATACCACTTTTATTTTTACACCACCCTAAAATTCATCCATGATCAAATTTTATAAACAAAATAGTACTGACTAGTTTTCCTTTGTTCACTTGATATTGCAAATTTGGCTAAGTATGGAAAATAGTGAAATTTTCCTAGGTAAACAACTTTGCACCACCATAAAATTTTATGGACACCATATAAAGACCTAAAATTTTAATTAAATTATATATGCATAAATATGAACACCCCATGTGACCAATTTCTTTTGAAACATTCACATGTGTTAATTATGACATCATCAATATGCTTACTCAAGAAGATCTACCAAGTTGACTAGGAGATGACTAGGATCACCTAAACCTTCACAAGACTGTTCCAATGGATTATTTTCACTTAAATAAGTTAAAAACTCACTCCTTACCCATCATTTCACCCCTCAAACATGATAAATCACCTCAAAGTCCTACACACATCATATGCACTCTCAAATCCACTAGAAACCTATCACTTTGTCATTAATGCATTATGTACTAAGATCACCTTGACATCAATTAAAATTAATTAATATCAAGAAAATTATCAAAAATCTTACCTTTTATCATTTATTGCAAACACTTTTCATAATTCTCTGTCTCAAAGTGAACAACTCTTTTATTTTGAACTTTGTCCCCCTTTGACATTAATGACAAAGGGTCTCTTCCTCAGCGTGCCAACTTTATCCTTGGACCTATAAAAATATTCACATAGGTTAGAAATCTCCCCCTAACATCATCATCATCTCATAGAACCTATTATTAAACCATACTCAACTTAAAATTTCCTTGTAATTAAAACATCTCACATATGCTTCCCTTGACTATATGCATACATTGCATAGTATCAATTGAAGAGAACATTCCTCTATCTAAAATTATCCTTGATTCTTGGCTTATAGAAAACATGCCAAAAATTCACATACTCCTCAATAAACCTGATTTATATCCACCTAACTCCATATTCCATCTGAACAAAACCAAAAGATTAAAACCAAACACAAGTAAACTATTTTACAAGAACATACCCTGAATGGAACCATCTTCATCCACATATAGGTTACCACAACTATCCAAAATAATTTCATGAGATTACCTAATTAAATGGTATAAAAATATTCTCATATGAATTAAACAATCACAATTGATCTAAGCAATAAGAACATGTTCAACAAACCTTCTCATATGAAAAGCAACTAAATTTACCTGAATCCATGCTTATAATAGTTCTTCAGGCTACCAATATGAACAAGATGCCTCATTAGGCCAATTATGGATAAAATATGATTGAATTCATACAATCCTTATACTTCAATCTTAACTTAACTTCCCAAGCTTGGCCTTTAATAACCACTCTCTTCCATAGGAAAAGATACTCCTCTCTTAGGTCACTTCAAAGAGATATATTGCAAATAAAGATACATAATTTCAAAATATCATACCTTTTCATTAAGTAACTGACTCTTAGCATACCATAACCTCATTTAATACTTTCACATCATCATTTTACACCTTATAACCAAGTTTTATGACCAAACTCATTGTACAACCCAAAATACACCATGTCAAGTGTTTCTAGTGTTAAAATCCTTATTCCAACCAAGGATACTCAAAGTGAAGTCTTATCCAAAAACAACTTCAGACATTCAAATCCCTTTTCATATATATTAATAGGTGATATACATCTTTGATAATATTTAAATAAATTAAAAAAAAACCATACTCAACTATATGCATATCAAGATAAAGAACATGCCTTGACTCATTGATTAGTTTCTCACTTATCAACCTTGCAACATCATTCCATGATGATTCAAAATATTTATTAATTCCTATATTAATCCTAATATATACACCTCACCTTCCAATTCACTTATAACACTTGAAACTTAAGATATTCCCAAGTCTCCATACTCTCATAGTTTTCTTGTCTTTCCTAAGCCTCCTCATAGGCTTGATTGGCTTATCCATCTTCTCTTTTACTCCTTTGTCAACATGCCCTGATAAATAGTATTATTTTATTTATTTCATATGTACCATATAAAACAAACCATATTGACTGATATTCTCATAAACCAATTTATTCTTAGTCTCAATCTGATCTCTCTTAATAGTCTTAGGTCTCATATCCATGTATGACCTCTTCCTTGCACACTAGGAGCTCCATACACCTTTTTTTTCCTTGATAACTCATTGAACATGTTATTAAAATATTTTATAATATTACCAACTCTAAGACATTTTAAACAAAGAATACCATTCATACCTTTTGTTTGATGATGGCTATTATCTCTTTTTGACAAGTTACTTCATTTTTTACAATCTTTTGCAATGTGACCAAACTAATAGCAAGCATAACATTGTTTATGCAATGAATTGACAAACCTCATGGTATTGGGTTTCCTTTTTTTTATTCTCACCTTTTTTTTAATTCTATCATCATTATTTACTTTATTCAATTCCTCTTTCTCAAACTTGCTCATCTTAACCACTAGCTTTTCATGCTAAAACTTTAAGGAGCCTAGCTTAGTTTTCAATTGATCACACTCATCTTTCTTTGACCTCAAAATTTAATTTACACCCTATAAATTATTATTAAAATCATTAATATAAATATTATCTTGTTTTATTATTTCCATCATTATCTCAAATTTGTTTTGAAGATGATCACCTTTCCTTCACATTTTATGGAGGACTTGACCTACTCTCTAAGTTTTTTAATGATCTTTTCATATTCAACTTCATTGGAGTTAGAGTTAATCCACCTTATCTCAAAATAAATAATCTAGTCTTTAATACCTTTAACCATCAATCTTAATTCTTGATTCTCTTTTCTTGGCTGCTTAGTCATTTTGTGCTTTAAGGACCACCTTCTAGCTATTAAGCCTTCCTGAAGGACTTACTCTGATACCAAATATTGGAAGTACAATCACTGAGGGGGGGTAAATCAATGATGAAATAAAATTAAATTCAATTCCAATTCTTCAAAATCTTAACCATTCAACAAAATCAATCGTTAATCATATAAACCATTCATTGCAATGAACAAAGAAAATAATGCAAGATCAAAGCACATAACACATGAATTATGTGGGAAACTCTCATGGGGAAGCAAACCCACTTGAAAAAATATTTGAACTACTATCATATAAAAAAAATTCTTCAATTTATATCAACACCAACTAATCAAGGATCACCCACCCCTCAATTTATTCAAGCACCCACTTGACCTTTAGCTAGCACCAACTAGCAAAGAGGCTATAACCCCCTAGATAATCAAGCACCAACTCAATCACCTCCAAATTAATATCCACATATGATTTGATGTGTTACACACCTTATTATGGTCTTATATCTCTATAACACCTTCAAAACTACCTTTATACCTCATAAAAGTGATATTATTTCATGCAAACACAAATCTACCTCTTACATAGGCATATAACAACTCTTTCTCTTCGTTACCCCTCATACGCATGCTTGTGATTTTGAGGACATTCCTCATTTATAATATGATCTTATTATATGTAAATAAATTATTTAAAAATCATAAATATAATTCATACAAAACATATGCATTACTCTTCCAATGTATAATCAATGCACTTCTTCACTCTAGGTCATCTAGACAAACTAGGCCTAATCATGCCTTGAATCAATATAAAACTTACTGATTACCTTCAATACCACTATAAGATATTTATTTCATGTTCAAAATTTTATTATTATGCTTTTAATTCCCTCACACACTTATTCAAAGTATATACCATTCACTTCATTCCTTAATTATCAAAACCTTTGCACTAGGTCACCAAAGGAAAGTAGGACTAAAAGCCTTGAAACAAATCTTCTTACTTGCTCATGACCTGTAACAAAAAATGTTATACCATTGTCACATATTCAACATGATTTTTTTATGTTTTTCATTTCCTCTTAACCTTCTTCAAATTCATATTTAATTGATTTCACTCTTACATTGTCTAACTAACACAATGAGACCAAAATGGCCTTCTACATATGCATTATTCTTTCTCCAATTCAATCTTGGTCAGGAAAAAACTTTAATTCATCTATCACACTTCAATAAACATAAATATATGTCTTATTACATGTTAAATATTATTTACATAAACTCATTAGGTTTACCATGCTTCAAATGGCTCAAAACAACACACTAGGCTTAAGCAAGACCTAAGCAATTAGCCCTCCATTATGCCACATGTTACACTTAAATACTAGTATCCCTTAACCAAATATGGAACCCTTTTAAAAAATTTAAAAACAAATATTACACTCCATATTTATGTTTAAAATGTAATTAAACACTTTCAAGACAATCGCTCACCTTGTGAAACCTTTTTTAGCCCTCAAGCCTTCAAAAGGTCCCATAGAGACCTAATTCACCTTCATGTAACACTTTAAGACACTATGTTCCATATGTCCCTTAACAATGACCAAAACCATTTCAATCACTTTAATTGAAGTATATATGATCCTTATCCATGCTCAATTCACATAGAATCATTCATTCATACTCTAAAACCTTCATTAGGTCTTAAAGATCTATTAGGCTTAACTAACCCAAAAACACTATCTTCACAAATGAGGCTCAAACTACCTGAATATAAAATTTACATGTATAATCCACATATGGATGTAAATATAAAGGCCTCAAAAACATAATATAATCCATAATATAGCTTCATTCAACTTCCAAAGGCTCATAAACACCACTGCAATAAGCTTACTTAGACCTGCAATAATTATAATCATCAAAAGTCAAATTTGACCTACAATAACTTCACCTTTACTAACATTCAAAACCCCAAATCATTTTTAAGATTATCTATATAGAGTCTAATTTATATTTTATTTTAAATCCAAAAATATTTTATCAATACTTTGTCTTATACAATCATTTTTTTGCACACCGGTTTATTCAGAAAAAACACAGTGAATAATAGTCAACTCTCACATGAAATAAATGCAATTATACAACTAGTAAAACCTCCTAATCAATTGTATTTGATATCCCTTTAATTAATATTATAATTTTAATTTCACACCACAATCAAATTAATCTATTATTAAAAGTTATAAACAAAATATTATTGAATGGTTTTCCTTTGTTCACTTGATATTGCAAATTTGGATAAGTATGGAAAACAGTGAAATCTGCTTGGAAGACCACCATTTCCTACCATAAATTTTGATATAAACCATATATATATTTGAAATTTTACCCACAATATTTAGGCAAAAATATAAACAAATCAATATGACCAATTTCTTCTTAAACCTTCACAGATGTAAATTATAATGTCATCAATATGCTTTCTCAAGAAGATCTGCCAAGTTGACTAGTAGATGACTAGGATCACCTAGACCTTCACAATACTATTCCAATGGATTAGTTTCACTTCCATAAGTACACAAAGAACTCTTTACCCCTCATTTAACCCTTCAAACATGGTCAATTACCTTAAAGGCCTATACACATGATATACACTCTCAAATCCACTTGAAACCTATAACTTTATCATTAATGCATTATATAATAAGATCACCTTGATATCAATGACAATCAATGCATCTCAAGAACATTCTCAACATAGCCTAACTACAACTATAGGATTTGATTTTTGGCTCAATTATCCCTAATTTTATCACAAGTAGAACCAATTATTTAATTTGTGTAATCAGTGACATGATATGGACTAAATTGAGCCCCTTTCAAACTTAATTTTGACTATATAGGATGTGATTTGGAGCTTAATTGGCTAAAATTACATCATAAAATGAATCAAAGAATCAAATGGTTCAATCACATATGTAATTTGAGCCAGTTTGATCTACTTGAACCTAAGTACAATAATAGTTTGTGATTTATGTATAAATTAGCTCTGATCCCATAATGAAATGTGCCAATTAGTTAATTAGTTTAATTAATAACATGATTTGGGCCAAATTGAGCCCCATGAACCTAATTTATACTATATAAGATTTTATTTTTAACTTAATTAGACCTAATTTTACAAAAAAATTAATGTGATTAGTCAATTTGTGTAATCAATGATGTGATTTGTGCCACGTTAAGCCCCTTTCAAACATAATTTAGAATATAAGATGTGAAGGATCCATTACATTCATAGAAGCATAGTAGTAGGTGGTTGGAATCATATTATGAATTAACTAATATCATGTACACATTATAAAATATATTCATTCCTTTCAATATGAATATAGTCCAAGCCTGAATGTCACTATTTTATCATTGATCATTTTATCCCAACAATTCTACTTTGCATGAATTTTTCACTCGACACAGCGTTGTAACTTGTTTTCTAACTATATAAATGTTTCCCCCACCCTAAAAATCTATAAATTTTTCCTAATCATGGATGATGTATTCCAATATAGATCTAGGAAAAAATTTAAGCACAAAATGTTGGATAAATTTACAAGCATTTATAGAAAAAGGGAGTAAATACAAAGACTTTGTGCAATATAAGGTATGTATACTATCCCCAATGAACCAAATGTCATAGATAATGATAAATGGATAATGATTTTGAATGTTCACATAAAATTCTAGATATTAATTCTTATGTCATACCAAATTCTATTTCAAATTATACATTTTATTTATTTTGGTGATGATGATAATATGTATGATGAGGATACATTAAATGGTGACAATATAAATGAATAAAATTACGTGGAAAAATTTAATATTGAAAGTAACAATGAATTAAATTATATGAGAACACCAAATGAAGAAAATAGTATTGAGGATAACAATATGGAAACACCAAATTAATAAATTTTACCATTAATAACACCTCCTAAGATTTTTCATAGAAAACCCATGTACTTAATTAAATTAAGTACATGAAAATATTTTAAAACCAATGCCTAAGATAATGTTATACCATCATTTAGGAAGAAAATATGAATTTATTTTAGATATTTACTATGAAAATTTAGATGATACTTTAATATTTTAATTTTTGTTTCACTAATGAAATTTCTTAATATGACACCTAAAATGAACACTCTGCGACTAATAACATATAATATTGATGGTCAAAACAAGTAAATTGTTTAAAATCTACATAATACATACCTACTATAGGTGTGAAAATTTTCACCAAAGATAGAAATGTTTTGTGACGTATAATTACATCTTGTCTAGTAAGTGGTCAAACAAGGAGAAAATTATTGATTGGACAAACAAGAAGAGAATTGAACATAGAGAGAAAAATATTCATGAAATCAATTGGGAGATGTAAAATAATTAATGATGCTAATAAAAATAGCTTTTGGTCATTCCCTAGTAGACTCCCACGTAAATACAATGGTATAGCTGGTACTCTCAAATATTTACTTGTAAAATTATGAAAATGCAAAAAAAAGTTTCACCCAATATAGGAGATGTAGTGACAAAAATATTGGTTCTATTAATAATGAACCACATCCAAAAAAATATTTTTTGGATGACCTAATCACAAATATAGTCTACATAAATATACATAAATTTCTATTAGTCAAATATATTTTAAGATTTCCAAACCCTTCTATTGAAAAATAAATCACATGTGCACCACTTTTTGTTGTAGGGAAGATATTTAATTTCCAATGCATTATGATATTTTTCATCATTTAAATTTTAGTTGCATACTAAAAATATTATTCATGAGTGTGGAATGCAAGTTCCACCAAAATCAGAAAATGAATTTATTCCAACCCTTTTTTATGAAATACTAGATTGAGAATTTTTTTAAAATAAATAATGCTTGGATGAAATTTACAAAATGTTTAGTGAATTGCCAAATTTGAAAAACTATATCCATGAGGAGAGTAAAATTAGAATTGGAAAATAATTAGTTGGTTTTAGAAAATACAAATCAATGAAATATCAATTAAAATATGTCAAGGAATCTAAAAGGTGTAAGCTTGTTATAATAAAAAATACTTATTGCAAAATTTATGGTCAAATATAGAGAGGAAATTATTTATTACGAGTATACAAGGCACACACATATAGAAAACTATGATTGGATGAAAAATCCAAGTTAATGAAAGGACATATTCCCAATTGGTTATATTGTTTCAATATTTGACTTTGCTGAGGATTACACATTGCAACCATAAATGGTGGTTTAGTCATATTACTGCAACATAGTACAAGATTCCATTTTCATGCATACAACATTCATTAATGCACTTGATAATAAAAATAAAGATAAAAAAATATAAAGGGATTATCATTTCTATGTTAGAGATAATTGATCACATTATACAAAGTATGTGAAAGGATATTTTGAGATGTTCTATGGGAACTTGATTGAAAGAAACATTAATTTTGATCAACATTATATGTCATCAAACAATTTCACATCATAATTTAAGATTGCACAAATGTTTTACTAGTTAATCAAGATGCATGTGAAAACTAGCATAAAACATATTTAGAGTTTCACTAAGGTTGGCCATGGAAAATGGGAGCAAGACAATGTAGGAGCATGTGTGAAATGATCCCTTACAAGAGAGGAGTAAAATTTCAAAGATAAAAATATTTGATTAATGTAAAAACCATTTTTGAATGGTTCAATGAGAAAATTGCCCATGGTATTCAATAAAATTATAGTGTTCATAGAACTTTATGGTTAATAGATGAAGAACAATTGACAAATATATGAGGATTTTATGATTGTAACATGATCAATTGAGCTATACTCAATATTTTAACATGATAAAGTGAAATTAACTCAAATGTAGGTTCTTATATAGAGCATACGAGTAACATGGTATGATTTTGTTTTTCATGTGTGGAATTATTTTGGAACAAGTTTGAGTCACAAGAGTGAGTGGATGAATGGATTTATAGACCTCTAGGTCATATCATCACATATGAGGTTCCACCAACATTACAACTTAAATATTCAACATTATCACATGACTTTTACCATGTAATTTATATATTTCAATTAGGTATGAGATGAAATTTTATATTTAAACTATGAAATTATCAATCATTATGTACTAAATTATCATTATTTATTAACATCATTATCAAAAAATTGTTGTGTTTTTTATGTAGGGCATGTTTTTTAGTTATTATGTATGAGGATAATGAAGAGGTAATAAACTACTACTTATGTTTGGAAAACATTGACTATCCCACTGGGTCTATGGTAGTTACTAGAACTTAGCTTCAATGATATCCTATCAAAAATCTAGGTGTATCATTATTTGAAGACTATGAAATACATAGAACCATAAACCAGTATTTAAATTTGGTTCTTGAAATAAATATTCAATTTATAAAATATCAGAGCATATAATTAATTAAGAATCTATGGATGTTCGTGAGTCTAACCATGAAGAAAATATTGCTACTATCAAGAGTATATCATATCCTAGTGGTTCATTGGATTAAATTTTCAAGGTATGTCTATTTATCAAATGTAAACATGTTTAAGTTTATCAAAATTCATTGGTTTTTTAGATAGTACATATAAATTTGAATTCAATTACTTATTAACATATATTTTTTATTTTAATAGTGCAAAATAAGATTCCACCTTCACATGGTTGGCACCATTAGTAGCCAATTCCATATTTTTGAAGCTAAGCAAAGCTTAATAAAGTTGGTATCATAAATTAGTAATAAAATCCATATCCTCTTGAGGCTACATAAGGTACTTTGTATCTTAGTTATGCATACTACAAGGACAAGAACATGGTCCTAAGAATTATTTCCTACCCTCAATGTGGTGGTGATGCTATTTTTTAGCCATGATTCACTGGAGGTGGAGATCTCAAAAAATGTCTTGAATGTTGACAACATTTGTTATCAATGTTTCCATGTGCTAGATTAGTTGAAATAAGGTATATATAAATGGATTCATAGGTCATTGTATTAGGCACACATGTAATTTTCCTATCATAACATGTTGGAAGTGATGTTTTCACAAGGAGAGGTCATAGAATAAAAAATGGCTATTAGAGGAAATGATCACTTGACTCCTAAAAACTAGAATTTCAAGACTAATCACTATATCATCTATCACAAATTCATATATTATTTTTGATCAAAAATCCCTAGTGTGAATGTATAGGGTTTTTACATGTATGTGATGTCTATTTTAGTTTGTGTACATAATGATGTAGAGACTAAACTTCTAAAGGCCATAAATATTTATCCATAACTCTGTCTAATCTTTCATATGTGCTAAAATGACCATATCAAAAAATTTAATTTAGCCATACCCACTCTATCTATTTAGGGATATTTTCAGAAATTTTAAGAGGCTATACATTGACCATATGAGGGTCTAAAAATGCATTCTAATTTTTTTCAAGATTTTTCTATTTTTATAAATAGCATATCTTGGTACCCAAGCATGAACTTCAGTTGAAATTCATTAATTAGATTAACTTTAGTGTTTATAATGTATTTAGAGATTTTTGGGCCCATTTGATCTTGCATTAAAAACTTACTAAAATTAGTGGTTGAAAAATTATTAGAAGATGAAAGTTAATAAAAATAGTAGTTTCTTTTAAATTGCATGGGTTAGTTAGCTTTAGGTAGCTTTTGATTTAATTATCTTTTTCAATTATACATCTCATCTCCAATTTTGAGTTGATATTTATTTAAATACTCTTATGTAATATTTTATTCACTCAATGAGAATCAATAGAGAAGTTTGATTTCATGTGATGATTCTCCTCTAGTGATTTTAAAGAGGAGGCTATGGTGGTACTAGAGGGTGGTTTCCAAATCAACGTAGGTCTTATTTTTATTATAGATATGGATAAGAAGGGCTCATGGAATTTTAATGTCCACTCTATCATGAATAATAAATTATGTAATAATATCACCCAAGAGTGAATTTATTTGAGGTTGATACAAAATTAAAAAAATACTAAAGTTACAACAACAAATATTGGAAAAAATCTCATGATTAGGAGAACAATGATTGCTCCAAGGAAAGAACAAGTATATAATAAGAAATGTGGTGGTGATGTATGGTTTCAAACTAATATTTATTAAATAAGGTGTACTTTAGGAGGTAATATATGCAAAGTAATTATAGATGGTGGTAGCTGTGAAAATATGGTTTTTAAGGACATGATTGAAAAACTAGGTTTACAATGTGAAAATCCATCCTTATAAAATTTTGTGTTTTAAGAAAGGGAATAAATTTTCAATAGATAAAAGGTGATTAATCATGTTTTATATCATAAAAAATTAAAATGATGAAATATGGTGTGATGTTATTTCAATCGATGCATGCCATGTGTTATTGGGAAGGCCATGGTAGTTTGATAGAAAATTAATTCATCATAGAGTAAATAATACATATAATTTTGATATAGGTGGTATGAAGGTAGTTTTATTACCTCTTAAATAATAAGGGTAGGATAAAATAATGTTTTATAAAAAATAATTTATCAAAGACATGAAGATGATAGGTTCTTATCCATTAAATAAAAATAAAGACAAAGAAGTGGTGCAAATACCAACAAAAGTAGCATAAGTGTTGAAATAATATATATATGGTATACCTAATGAATTATGATATGGTTTACCAATAAAGAGGGACATTAAACATCATAATTATTTGATTTTAGGGTAGTCTCTACCCAATCAATAAGATTATAGGATGAGTCTAATAGAACATGAAAAATTGAATAAACATGTTACCTGAATTGGTGAGAGAGGTTGTAGTAAGGAAGAGCATGACTCCATGTGTAACATTAGCATTACTACCTCTAAATAAATATGGAGGATGGAATGTGTGTGGATAGTATAATAATCAAGAAAATTGCCATCAAATACATATGTTATAAACGGGTAAGTGCATGGAGATGAGGGGCCAAAAAGTAGACATTTTTTTCAAAACAAATATAACCACGTATGCATTTATTAAACACCGCATACATAGTTTTATGCCATAGGTTCAGTAATCACCAAGCTAAAAATGTGTATGTATTTTTACACATATAAACCATGTACCCATTGTGACTTCGTATATAGTTTTAATATGCCAAAATCACGTATGTGGTTTTGTCATTTTAAAACAAAATAAAAAATTGTATATGCCATTAATTTGGAATTTAAAAAAACTATGAGAAGAAGAGGCTAATAGAAAATACACGTAATTAAGGAAATCAACAATCACTCCATCAAACCAAATTTGATAATGGCATGTTGGAAGAGAGGTATACAAATGTATATTTATTCCATTTTTCTTGAAATTATATATTTCTTTTATTTTTAACCACATGTAGAGGCAAGTGGCACTAAAAACAACCTAACCCTCCCATCCATCCTTGACCAAAAAACCCTCTTAACCCACCTCACCCACAAATACCAGCTAACCCTCCTGGCCCACAAAACACTCCTATAATTCCTCAAGCCCCCCAAGGTAGTCATGAGGATTTAGCATCCCATATCATTTAAAATAAGATAAAACTTGAAAATTTAATTATGACATTATGGGATCCATGTCTAAGCAATCCCCACTAAATTTATTTGGCAAACACAATACAAACATTATTAGGTGAAGTTGAGTCATTAACATGTTAAATTGATAGGTGGGTTAACTATAGAAATAGATGTAGGGCATAATTATTTCAAAAAATTATCTATAGCTAATGTGAAAGATAAAATTATAACCAAATCCCAAATTTTTGACTTATTTATTGATGGGAAAACTACTACACTACTAGATGTGATGGTCCAATCCATTGGTGCACTCACCATTTGATCAAACTAAATTTTTGGAATGATGGTGGATGGTATTTAATCACCCACCTTACAATTATAATGAGGTCTCAATGTATTTTTGATAAAACTTTATTGTAAGTTTGTGTAGAATGAAATTACAAACTATTTTGATTTATTGAAGTTTTTTGGTAGAGGAAAGGGATCTGCACAAGATAGGCTAGGTACATCATGAACCTAATCAACCTATGAGAGTGTATATCAACAAAACACTTTATATTGAGACCCTACCCTCTACATTCAAGGATACTATAGAGATTGATACTTTGCATGCACTTAAGTCACTTAATAATACCCTTATTCACCATATGATCCAAATTTCTCATGCACCTACTTGCAAGGGTGGATATGGCAAGGCTTCTTATAGCATTTCTACCAAATGAGATCACTATTATAGATGATGTGGTACTATATGCACTAGACCTGAGGAGGAGGATAATATCATGCAACCCACTCATAGTGGTATTTCATGGGCCTAGATGATATCAACCTCACTATGTTTCAGTCATCTACATTTCATCTAGACACCTTAGCAAGAACTTTCTAGGTAGCTTTAAAATTTTAATTATTGCAATAAATTATCAAAATTGTTAAATTTCAAATATATATACAATTTAAAAGGTAATAACTAATTTTCATATAGAAATATCAATAATTTATATGAATATTTTATGTTTTATTCAAATTTTGGATGTCACAGAAGTATGTGTGCTACTGCTACTATGCATGTGTATACCTATACAAAGGTGATTTTTAAGAATTAATTAATATTATTGTTTATCTTACATGTATGGTAGTGTGTGTGTGTGTGTGTGTGTGTGTGTGTGTGTGTGTGTGTAATAAAATGATTAATAATGATATTTTGTTTATTCAATTGATGACCACACTAGACACTCTACAATCTATTTTGGAGGGAGCAAACATAGGTATTGTTTATGTGATTTCATCTACACAATAATTCATAGATGTACATGATAGTTATTGTAATATTTAAGTGTAAATATGGATGTATGTTTTGTAATTATCCTTTATACTTATATAAATAGTTGATGCTAAAAATAATTATCTATGCAAACTCCTTAGACAGTGTCTTCTAGTCCTATTAAAATGATTAGAAAGCATGATGTGGTACAGTTGACAATTTAATTTGTAGATTTTTTATTATATTTAAATGATTTATTTTATTGGTTTAAATGTTTATGAGCTAATTTTGAATTTTTATTTTTGTGTGTGTGTGTGTGTGTGTGTGTGTGTGTGTGTGTGTGTGTGTGTGTGTGTGTGTGTGTGTGTGTGTGTGTGTGTGTGTGTGTGTGTGTGTGTGTGTGTGTGTTTGTAAGGTATGAATAGACTATTAAACTTATCTTTATATGATAAATTTAAATACCAATGCTTATACTTATATTTACAGACTATTATACTTATACTTTTACACTATTACTTATTGAATGAAAGAATATTCTTCTAAGTGTCTACAAAAATGACTATGAATGCACAAGATAGGGTTGCTTAAAGGTTTCAACTACTTAGACCTTGAAACAAGTGTAAATTCTCGTTAAATTGAATTTATTACTCTTTATTTAGGCAAGGAAAAGAATAATAGAATAAATATAACAAACATAACCCTTTTGGTTACAATAAAATCAAAAATTTTCATACACAAAACCCTGATACCATGGTAGACTATTAATAAAAATTTGTTTCTCATTTTCAGGGCCTTGTGGATAAAAAATAATATAACCACCATATATAATATGATGACTAACTCTTATGACCACATTATTTGCATTAAAGTATACCTAGTTAGGAGACAAATAATCTATTTTAGCCTCAAGATGACATTGACCTAGATGCAAGATACAAGTCATAGTGTAAGATCTCTATTTCTAGGGGATCATGGGTGAAAACTAACATTTCCACCATGTCAAGGGTGGGTATAATCTCTAGGACTACATTATTAGCATCTAAGTATGCATGATTAGGATATAGAACACCTGTTAAAACCTCAAGACCACTTATCCTTACTATTGACCAATTTCTAGTCCCAAACCTAGAAAGGGGTCAACCTAATGCCTTGAATCTTGATTCATCATTTGTATCATGTTTATCATTCATATTATAGGTTTGGAGGGTCTTCAAGCAATTTACTATTTTTATCATGTTACAACTTTGATTTATTAGTCTTTATATGTCCTTTCCAACATAAATCAAGTGTTTTCATGGTAGTTGATCATGTGTAAAGGCCCTTAGTTACTTTTATGGAGCTCCAATAGTTGAAAATTCCATGGTGAAGGTAAATTGAGAAGATAGTCTAGTAAGTATTTATGAGCACCCTTGATCTATCTAGGAAAGTGAGGTATGTTCACTTTCAATATTTTAAAAACATCATGAGAAGTGTCTTAGGGTCTATTTGAGGTATCCAATAGGTAATAAAGGTCTTTTATAATACATTGACATGATATTTGAGTGATATGCCTCTCTAAAGTCATATATGTGTGCCAAAGTCAATATTTTTGGTTAAAATGAGACTTAATCTAGTCTTGATAGACCACTAAGTCAACTCTAATGCCTTTAATAGACCTCATAAGCCTTATCAAGCCATCACTAGACCATTTCATACCTCTTTTAATCCATTACCATCATGGTCAATGCCCAAATCCCCCCAAATGGGTCTGACACATGATAAATAGTGACTTTTCAACTCCCTCCATTCATACAATCAAGTTCAAAGTGTCACATGAATCTTATTTTCCCTCTATAACACCTACTAATCATATCTTTAGGTCTAAATCAAGAATAAATGCAAAAACTTTACAAGTTGTAGAGGTTTCTCAAGTGGTATGGATTCGTATAATGTGGACTAGCTCAAGTGGGGTCATGGTTTTGTAGATGGAGTTCAACAATGTCAAATGCAAAATAAATCAATGTTTGTTAGTGCCATGCAAGATCAAAACTATCCCATCTCTCCCTCAAGCTCATTGACAAAATCAAAGATCTCTTTAGGTTTATGCTTGTAACATATAGAGGAGAGAGAATGGCCAAGCACATAACCATAGATAGTACACTTTGATAGCTTCTACCCTTGGGAATTTGTTTGGGGATTGGTCTCACAAGCTTTATGAACATTCCTTAAGAACTTAAGGAAACTATATGTCATTCACCAAGTTAGACTAAATGATTTTTAAGGATTCTTAGCTTACCTGCTCAAACCAATAACTAAAAATGTTTCCTCGGGTCTTTAAGAATACTATCATAGAATTTTAAACACTTGACTCACACAATTGAGATCATAAAATTATCAAACCTTAAATACTAGCTCTTGTGTGTAGCATCAGCTTGGAACAATAATTAGAGTGTTTACATGTTTTTTAAGAGTTGTGGGTTGAGTTTAAGAGTTTGTAGAGTGTTTCACATTTCACATGCCTTCCTACTCAAGTTGGAGGTTCAATAACCTCTTATTATCTCAAAATATATCGAGGATAAAGGAATTGTGTATATTTAAATACCATTATATGATAAACATTATGTGTGGCTTAATGCCATGTGCATAGCTTCAGATGTAACTCAAAAACATAGAAAGAGGAGTTAAACTTATGATATATTATCATCATGCCCTTATAAACAAGCTTTTGGAACTCCATGGTGGCCTCACAGTCCTATAAACCATCTTCCTTACCTCCAATCTCACTTAGTCACTTTTATCAAAGTTTAAGATCTTTTACAAAAATTAAGGTTTCTTTGAGTTTCCTAGGTTTCACTTTAGGACTATGTATGCCCCTTTTCCTGCATCTAAAGTGGTATATTTGTTTATTATGTGTGTGAGTGTCTCTAATATCCATTTGATTAGTTTTTTAAGGGTTCGTATCCTCCACTTCACCTCACTTTCATGCTCCTATCATTTCATAATGTTTTCACTGCCATCCATACTTTATTCTAACATTGTTGTCCATGTTTCAACTTCATTCACCCCACAATCATCTTCATTCACTCCTCCACCTTTCCTTCCAAGTACAGATCATGTAAATAGAACTTTATAATACCTTGTAACCATCAATATCAATGACATCATGGGATTTTTCTCATATAGTGATTTCAAAAGGTAAGTGACCACCTATAGCCAACCCTTTTAGGCTTACTGTAGCGAGGTCTCCAAAAGCACTGTGTATACCATATAATGCATGAGGACTAGTGTGAGCATAATAATTATGAATTATAAAGATATGAAGGAATATATGAAGGTGTTATCATATATTGATCATCTATTAAACACTATTCCCTTATACAAACATGACACTCAAACCCTGTACATAGTGAGCTTATATGAATGTGTACCTATGGTAGATTAATGGATATAAGGAACCATAATTCACTTATGGTAAAATTTTATCACTATTATAAGTATTAATATGTTTCACATTAAATTAAATTTCATGTTTTATGGTCATCACCTTGGAGAAGGTAGAGGAACATCAACACAAGCTTGAGATTACACAGTCATACTCAAGCACAAGCCCTAAGCTTGAGTAGGGGGTGGTATGCAAAGAAATAAATGTTGTAAAATAAACATGTGAGAATGATCCTAGCCTTTCATATATGTTATATACACCCCATTATCACAAACCCCTCAAGAAACAATGATCAAGGCCATACTCAAAGTGTTCATGTTCTAGCACACAATCAATAGTCAATTTACTACTAGTCTGAGCTAAAATGATAGTTTAAGGCATTTATAGTCATGGGTAAGTCTCCAAATTCAGCCTAAATGGTTATCATGACCAATTAAAATCACCCATGCCTTCACTTTAGATATAAAAATAGTGGGTATACACATTATTTTTTCTCAGACCAAGCCCTATTTATGATAGTTATTCTATGGGTTGAAAGATGCATCCATGCCATGTAGGGTCTACAAATAGTTTTGGATCAATAGGAGGTTTTGTTTCAATTCAAAATGATGTATAATATCCTTATAATTCCCCCAAAGGTTATAACACTAAAAACTACATCCAAGTGCCTTAGAGATAGGCCAATGTAAATAATCAAACAAGCCTGCTTATAGACCCTACTACCATCTCAAGATACCTTCAAACTCTTAAAACAAGTTTGATGGTAAATATGAGGTGTATGAATATTTTTAAGACTTTTTATGGAGGTTTAAATTTCAAATAAGTGAGGATAATAGTCCAAGTTTCTTCAAACCCTACTCGAGCCACTCACCCTATACACAATCAATTTGAAACTCACCTTCAAGTGCTCACCCAATTCACCACATACATGCTCAAGGCCAAATATCATATCAAAGTTTAAGACTCCATATTAACCAAATATTCATGAAATATTTTATGGTATTTAGGGCCTAATTTTTATGAATGAACCTTGAGAAAACAACCACTCAGAATTATCTGCAAATAACCCTAATGTCACTTTCCAACATTCATATCTCTATATATCCTTTGCATGGAAACTCGGGCCATTCATAGAAGATTAGGAGGTTAGTTCACTATATGTTCATGGAATTTGTTTCTCTTTTGTATGTCCATACACTATTAACCATCCTTAAGATGGTGGATGTCTTAAACCCTACTTAACCCTCAAAAGTGACCAAATGGTGGAGTCTGGCCTCAAAATCCATCTAAATGAGATATTTTGGCCATGCAATGGCCTTTAAGGTCTCCTAAAGTCTTCTAAGCATCATTGTGACTCATTGGTTAACATGTGTTGGAGCTAAACTATACAAAACATGATTTTAAGTGTTAGTTTGAGCTCAAAAGCAAAGAGATGGGGAGTATTTATGTGTAAAATGAAGTCAAGAAGGGATAATGAGTCCTAGATCATCTAAACAATTCCTTTATAAAATAATAAAGTGACCTTCATGACTATTTTAATAGGTATATAAGCATAAGTGTTAATATAGATGACTCTGTATTCTTAAAGGAAGTCAAAAAGCCTAATTATGCCAATGGTTTTATTTTATAGGACTTCTAATATAATATTAAGGTTTTACATAGTGTAAGAGTGGCTCACAACCCTAGGGTTTAGGCTAATTTCCAAAGTTCATGTCTGTAGATAGACTAATCCATATCCTCAATTATGACTATGTTACCAAAAGGTGGAGCAGAGGCTCATTTGAGTGTCAATAATACTTCAAACCTTCAATAAAGGAATCATTATGATGTTTAGACACATTATTATCACCTTGAACATTAGGAGAAGTCTCTATAGTAGATCATTGTACCTATAGACATGCATGGGTTACTATGTGAGTATGTTTCTCCCATAAAGGGCATCTTCAAATGTCCATCACACCTTGGTTGTTATGCATGGGGATCCCAGTGTTTTAGAGAATGTGAGGAGGCATATTAGATTTAATTTATCACAATTGGTTTAGAGATCCAAACCTTGATTTATATGAACCATCCCTAAGAACCTTGAATACTCTTAAACCTCCCTTAAACCCTAATAGTGACTTGACTAGGAAGATTTAAGGAAAATTTCATTCAAACACTCAAGAATTTATTATCTAACACTTGGATCATGTTGTCAACTTAGATGGACTCATGGCCATGTCACTTGATGCTATGGAAACTATATGGTCACCTCTTTAAAGTGAAATTTTTTAAGGTTTTGGGTATAATATGTGTTTTAGGGGCCTAACTAGGAGCTCCAAATTATGGAAGAGGTAAAGTCACGGCTTATTATACCTCTCTAATGAAAAAATTATATATGAAGGTGCCTACAAATAACTATGTTATCTCTTGATAAAATGCTAGTATGTAAAGTAATTCAATTGGCCTAGTCATGCAGGGTAAATGTATTTATAGGTGAAGAAAACTTGAGATATCTCAATACCAATGCATGGAGGCTCATATAAGAATGATCTAAGTCTTTTTAGATGATTCAGGATCCTAGTTTAGCTATTTGATCATTCAAACAGTGAATATGAGCAGAAAGATGAAGGCGAAGTAGAATAGGTCTACTTATCTTGCAATTAGAAGACTCTAGTGGGAATAGATAAAAATTATGAAATTGATAAGTCACCTTAAATAATTGATAACTATCATCTAGGTGATCATATCCCAAATTGAATGCCATTGTGATAGGGTGGAGGAAATTTCAAGGATAATTTTGCATGTGCATTGAAGGAGAGGCTACCCAATGCCTCTAGGAGGCCTATCCACACTCCATTGCATTTTTTAATTATAAATGGAAGAAATATTAGAATATTTTCATCATTTTAAAGCCTTACATAAATTCAAATAGATGAGTTACAACATCTACACCTAATCTCAATGCCAAAGTGGACTCATTGAGGGAGTGTCAATGCATGAGGAGGGTAAATAGGCCTATTTTAACTACCTTATGCCACCTTAGCATCATTCATTACCTCTCCCACACCTAATATATTATCTCATATCCTTAAAACTTTCTATTTAAGTAGGCATTTATCTCTTTCTTTGGTATACCTTGGTTAGGTGTAACAAAGCTCTACCAAAATTGCCTTGTACTCCTTTGAATTAATAATAGAATACTTACAAAAAAAATTTGAATGCTGATGTACTTCATGATAGTTTTATTTGAATAATATATGCATTATTTTATCATTTTTAGGTCCTTTCATTCAACTAACTTCAATTTACTAGTCTATTATAGGTTGTATGAAGCGTTGGCAAGTAGAGGTGTTCTTGAAGTGTCATGAGCCAATAGTGTCTTGTTTAGATCTAAGCCTCTATCCTTCAACTTTTAGAACTCTAAATCAACCTCCATATGAAAAATTAATTCTTATAACATCATAAATAAGTATGATCAATTGTAATATTCATTAGGTTTACTAGTGAGTTTCAAATTATAGACTAAGAGTGGACCATCAATCACTGGTGCATCACCACTCTAGAGTAGGTTATTTTATCAGTTTTATCCCTTTTACCTTTCCATTTAAATATTTTAGGTCTTAGAGGTAACATTGAAATTATAAATTAAAGGAGATATCCCCATCAACGCTAGAGGTTTTACCTACATGTTAGGCAACCCACAACATAAGGTCACTCCAATGTTAGTCTAGGTTTGAGGTGGATGTGAATAGTCTTTTCTTCAGCAAGGGTGTAACCTAGTTAAATAATATTTCTATCATTCCTATTTGGACTAGATATTAATTTCCTTAGAGACCTACTTTAGCAATCTTGACAACATTTGAAGACATTCAAAAATCTAAGGATAATATGTGGTAGATTGGAAGGCCATTTCATGTAAAAGGTGTCTAGTAGGTCAGCTTCAAAAGGTAAGTAGATTAAATTTATTGAGATATATTTATATATTTCAAGGATGACAATGGTTTTGATATTTAATTAAAACCACATGCCCCCAATTATTCTCCCAAGTATCCCAATTCTATCCATACACAACCTACTATAAGTCCCCTAATTACAATGGCAAGGCCTAAGATGCAAGAATTTTTACCCTTTAATGGTGGAATCCCTTTAAAACTCAACCAATCTGATGATATACTAGATACTAACTTGAAAAATTATCCATACTTCATAGGGGAAAACTCCACCACTATTGTGGAACACATAGATTATATAGTTAACTTGTGTTCAGTACACAACATCATCTAAGAAAATGTAGCCTTGAGACTCCTAGTAACTTCCTTGAGATGAAAATATATTTAGTGGTATAGAGGCCTTACTCCTACCTCCATAAACACTTGGGATGATCTTGGTGAGTGCCTTTGTAAACATTTTGAAGATAGAAGTGATCATGTGTTACTAGTTGAGCAACTCACCTCAATTAAGAGGGCACCACCGGAATCGGTTGATTTTAACTATAGATTTCAAAATATTTGGAATAGGATCCTTATCATTATCAATCCTACACACAATTATACCTTTCTATAATACCTAAGGGCCTTGAATTATGATGTTTCTATAATGATATAATCCATGAGTGGTACCACATTATAGAGGCATATGAAATATACATAAGAGTAGAGAATTACTTGATTCAAGCAAGAAAATTGACTCCTAGACCCCTCATGACCCTATTTATAGAGATATAACACATTTTTCCCACCACTGCTCCATTTCCAACTCTAAATACTCAAGGCCAATCTAATGACAGCCAAGTAGATAGGCTTGGTAAGATTAAAGGTTTACTTAAAGCTCAAAATAACAAGTTGATAGCTTTAGAGAGGAATCAACATACTTCCTATAGACCATATCAAGACCCATATTAGGATCCATACCAATCTTATCCTTATAATAGACCCCCTTATCCACCCAACCAACAAGGCCAAGGGAAAATCACTCAGGTTAAACCTTACAATAGTTATAACCCTAATGTTACAAGCAGTTTAAGGGCATTGGTTCCAACATAAAAAAACATTGAATAAGAATGTCAATGGTATAATCCATGGTGGAAGTCAGGTGATATGGTGATGTCCACAAGTGGGAAAACATATTAGCATTCTTGTATGTAATAGGGTCCTACATTTCAAGTTTATGACACCATACCTCCTCCACAACAAGGTCCTCTAATACCTCATGGTGATATACATTTCATGAAACTAGTATAAATTCCAAGCCAAAAATGATGGAGTGTGATTAAAACACATATTGAGACCACCTTTGCAAACTTCCAAGAAGGTGAGCATAGTTTTGAACAAGTGGCAGCAAACTTGGAGTAGAATGTACTAAAGCTAGATGATCCAATTGTAGCCTATATAAGGGATAAAAGAAGAATGATTGATGACCACTTCGGGTAGTCTAATGCCTCTCCAACACATCCTAAAGTGACTCAACATCTTACCACTCAAATTACATTCAATAATTTCTCCAACCTAACAGACATCTCAAACACAGGGGTAGTAGTAGAAGAGTCCATACATTCCACAAGTCACTTAAGTCACAAGTGATGCTTCTACTTCTAAGTTACAACCCAAGAAGTTCAATTCACTCTTAAAAATTGTGGGATACATGAATAATTCCAATGTTGTCATTCCTATGTGGGATGCTCTACTATTGGGAGAATATATTAGATACTAAAGTTATGAACTATATTTATTTGTATCCATGTGTTATGTAATAAATTTGTTAGATAGATGTGTATTTTTTCATATCTCCATGACTTGTAATAGGTAATAATATTAATAGACTCCTCTTTTGGTGCCAAGTATGAGAATAATATGAACAATCACATATTGCAATTTACTCTATATATGTATGTTTGTATGAAGAAAAGAGTTGCACCTTCGAAGAGATCAATAGATACTATTTTGGTTATGGTTACCTATTGTGTTTCCTATTTTGTTCCTTGTGTGTGTTCTCATGTATAAAATTTAGCTTATTTGTATCTAATTTAATATGAATGTTATGAAATTATTAATGAATTACTAGTTATTTCAAAATTTAGCTTAGCTTATTTCGCACCAACGTAAAACTTAGCTCTCCTCATCCTTATCATGTTTTGATTTTTTAGGAACATCTACTAATAGTAGTGTGGTGAGCATATAAATAATCCTTCTAGATGAAACTATGATAAGATGGCTACCAAGGAAAATAGGCATTGAGACATGGTTAGACCAAAAAGTATGTAATTTCACAGAAGAAGAACCCAAATGAACTGGTCCTCCAACACAATAAATCATTGAAGAGCATATCTTTAGAGAGATTTATGAAATATTTTGGTGTGATTTACGTAAATTACTATCTAATTAGTTGGTATGGTTAGAATACTATTACTTTAACCCAAGATGAAAGAAATAATCATTTGTATGAAAGAAAAGGTAGACTAGTTGCAGATACTAGAAACTGACTAGATAAGGGCAATAATTGGGTTTCTACCACCATAGATGGATACATCACTGATTTTGAGGTAAAAATATACATAACTTTAAAAGTTTTGTAGGACTTGTTTTTTTCAGGAATTGGAGGGAAATTTTTTCTATGACTACCTTTCCTTCTGAAGATGTTGGTTTTGGACAAGGCCATGGTGCCTACTCTAGCCAACATGGAGTAGTCACTTTGAGCATATGGGGGTGTGTATGACATGATGGTGAATGATGATTATATGAGTAGATAAGGCTTGAACCTAGCTATTAGATAAGTCTTATGCCAATAAAATAGGTGGAATAAATAAAACAATACCTAGCTAGTTGCCAGTAGAGGTAGGAATAGTAGTAAACTAGGTGATGAATGAGTAAGAAGATGTGATGAGTGAGATGAAAGAGATAAATAATTAAGAAAGAATAAATAATATGGTGAAACATAGAATATATAAATAAGTGATGAAGAACAAAATGAAGAAGATATGTTCAAAGAAGAAGGCAAGATTAGTGTAGAAGTAGAGCAGTTAGATGATAGATGTAGTGCATAGCTACAAGAATAGGTTTTATCAAAAAGACATGAAGAATTTAGAAAATAATTAGAACATAGTATCAAATTAATCATAGTTTCAAGTGAAAAATAAGAATTCATAATAAATAATCATTTACCCAAAGAGTACATGCCCCACGGCCTAATTTCTTACATTCGAATCGAAGTTTTCATCTAGGAGAACAGGAAGATAATACTTGGGAAGGTCCATTTTTAGAGAAAGTGCAGATTTGGGGTACCAAAATTTAACAACATTAATTTTTAAGGATTTTAAGGTCATAATTATTGTTGAAACCAAATAGAAAAATAAAGGAAACACAGAAAAACAAAGTGCACACATTGATTCTCCTAGTGCTCAAAGTAAACCTAGTAATGTGTGATGGCTATATAAAGTCTAAAAAATATCTACTAACCTATGACATGAGATAACAAGCTAGGTCCAATACTGATGATGTTGTCTAAAAGTGTAAGTTATTAGGGGCACTAGCCAAAAGACCATTTGAGTTCATATACCACAAAGACATTAAGTGAGAAACTCTACAATAGGTTAAGGAATGGCTCATCATAGAATTCAAGATAAATAAATGTACAAGCTAGACTATTTATTACTTAAAGGAGACAAGGCATAATTTAGGAGAATCAATCTATGGATATGACTATATATTCTCTGATGTGATGAATAAGGTACAATTTGCCTTAACAATCAAAGACAAAGCTACATAGTTCATCGAAGGACTATGCTCTATAATCATATTTTCCATTGTGTAGACTCAATGTGTTATTAAAGTGAATGTTAGAGATATTTGACTATGAATAGAATAAATTTAATAATATGGAGAATCTCCTATCATGAATTCTAAGATTGAAAATACACTATAGGATTTTATGAAGAGAATGGATCAATACCATGAGGGAGATAAACCTAAATTGAATCTATGGTGTATGGAGTGTGGAAAAAGACATCATGAGAATAATTATCCTAAATCAAGATATAATTATGTGAAATCTATTTATTAATAGGGCACATAACAATTTAATGACTTCTTTTGTAATAGTATGTTAAGAATATATAGAATTTTTATTATAAGTTATGTAGTTCAAACAATCACAATGAAAATAATTGTAGGAATTTACAAGAGATCAAAGAAGGCATCACTAAAAACTTATTCACTATCATCATAAAACAATTATCCTCATTGAAGTAAACAATTCTAATCACATAGGTTGATAAACGTTATGTGACCCAAGCAGGTCCACAATTGATTCTTAGTTCACCATAATACCAGCCTCAAGGTTTGGTAGGTTGGAACCCTCCTTCATCAAGTTGGACACCACCATTTTGAAATATAAGTATTAAGTACCTTGGCTCATCCATGATATAGTAGTAAAAAATGAGTTACACCCCACCAATTTTGTAACAATAGTTTGTAATTGGAGATAATACCCAATAGCATCAACAATGGAACACTACGTAACAATAAGGAGGGTATATAGGAGGATATCAGTCTAATATAGGTGTAGCTAGGTGTAGATACAGAGAAGGTTAGCAAAGTGGTAGAGTAAATAACTATCAATGGCCTCCTTTACAATACTCTCTATGTGGAGAATAAAATCATGTAAAATGAAATTGAGTTTTGAATCCTCAAAGATATTCTTACTATGCATATTATAGAATATATGACTAACACGACAAAAAAGATTATCCTATCTTATAGAAGCAAAGAAAGGACAAGGTTGAATAAAATGTGAATATGGTAAGTTCACAACCTAAGGAGGATGCTTTCCTGAATGTTGTTACATGAAAACAACATGCATAAAATGGTTTACCTCTACTTGAAATGCCTTAGGATCAAGGAATTAAAAAAGAAAAATAGGAAAAATACCTAGACCCAACTATAGAAAGGGGGCTCATGTATGAAGCTGCATAGATGCTAAAAAAAACACATCAAGACACTACTAAAGGAGATGATGTAGAAATAAATTCCCAAATGTATGGCTAAATCATGCACATTATACATTAGGATGGATTTGTCACTATACTCATCGATCTTCTAAAACTTTTAAGCACATTGCATAAAGAAGACATCCCATATAACATCACAAAATTACTACACAATCTATTAGAGTCTGCATAGCAAGGCCAATAGAGAATAAAAAACTTGTTTTGGTATGTCAAAACAAATAATACCTATGATGTAGATGCATAAATTTACATTTATATTATAGGATATGACATTCCAAATGTTGTCTTTGATTATTTTAGCATAGTCAACATGACTCCTAGGTCCACATTGGAGGCTATTGGGTGACTGATTATAAGTTATAGCATAGTAACTTTGAGCTTAGCTAACTATGGATGAGTTGAGCCTATTATTAGATTAGAAGATGTTAAAATCAAAGCTATAAAATTGACCCTGTGAGGTGAGTTTGAAGTCATTGACATGAAGATAGCCGTAACACATTACCCTACACTGATTGGTAAGAAATGGGCATATGATGGTCATATGACTATCAACATAATGTAAAATTAATTTGAGGTATACCAAGGAGATAAGGTTGTCATCATTCCATTCAATAGGGCACACAAACCCTAAATCATTTTGGCTGAACCAAATTCTCTATATTTCACATAAAAACCCAGCTAGATGAAGGTGAATGTTGAATAAAATCCAAAAGCTCTACACATAGCCAAGTGCAACTTTGTGTATGTGCATACAAAACCTCAAGTATAATCATTACTCACTTAATAGATGAATACATCTAAATAGTATAGGCCCAAACTAGTAGTTACTTAGCCATTGGTAATGTACTTTATCATAGAAAATTGTGCATCTATGTCTACAAAATCTCCTACTCATTCAGAAGTTGAATTCTTGTATCAAGAAGATTATCTTATATAGGATTATATAGATCTAACTAAATAAGTCAATTTTCCCTAGGAAATAACTTCATATATCAATGGAGACTCAAACACACCTATTCAATTGGGCTCAAGGATATCATGAACTCTAACCTATGTGAATGGTCTTTACATATGAAAGACAACTTCTTATGTATTATGAAACTGAGGTATAGATCACTTCATTCTACAATTACAAGTTCATGTACCTACCATCATCTAGTAGTTTAGTGTTTTGAATTATGCTCTAAAGGGATTTACAGTGACATGGTGGGAAATTTATATAAATGATTACCTCATGTGGGATGATGCATGTGAACTCATGATTAGTAGGTTCCAACTACCATAGATCATTAGATGTAATTGGCATTTTTTTCAAAAAAGGTGAGTGTCTTGAAATTCATATTCATAAATGAGCTGAATTTTAGACTAAGGAATGTATGGCACTAAATTAATAGGTTCACATCTTCTATTATACACTTGTTCTTGTACCATTAGTATGGTATATACATCAAGAGGATAGGAGGGAGAAAAAGCATTAGGCACAGTTACAAAGTGATTTCATACAAACATTTATTTTTGAAGATGAAAACCCTCTAATTCATAATACACTATAAAAAATAAAATAATTATTATGCTATGGGTATGAAGAAGACTTAAGCACCATGATAAAATCCATGACACAGAAGAACACAACTTTTTATCCCAATTCAGCATTAGAAATATATAAATCTACAAGAAATAAAAATAATATCTTACGTAGTTATGTCACTAGATAAAAGATGAAGAAGAGGACATTGAAGATTCTGATTTTTATGGTGATATTGATTTGACTTATCTTTTTCAACCTGAGTAGCTAATGGAACTAGTAAAAGACATTAGCACAAAACCTACTAAAGAAGATAAGTTATATAGCATAAAAATTCCATAACATGAAGGGAAAGAAATGATACAAGAATCTATTGATGAAAAAAAGTGCAAGACTTACCAACAACACATTAAAAATCATGTAGAAAACATTAGAACTAAGGAGATTCCCAAAATGGCACATATAGGTGATTATTGGATAGACATTAAAATTTTTGAAGCTATGTAATTCTTGTGAGACTATCAAAATGTATTTCCCACTACATTTTTAGAGGTATGAGGAGTTAATCCATATCTAGGCAAGATGCATATTGAACTTAAGGAGTGTGCATGACCTAAAATAAATAACCATACAAGTTAAATCCAAACATGAAGCTAAAAGTGAAGGCTAAACTTGATAGAAAATAGGATGTATAAATAATATATTCTATAGAAAAGGTAGATTGCATTAGCCCCATGGTAGTGCAGACCAAAAAATAAAGGGAGATCAAAGTATGTAGGTATTATTATATTCTAAATGATGCATGTGTAAATGATCCATTCCCAATTCCCTTCATAGATGAAGTTATGGAATCTATCATAGGACATGAAGTCTAATCTTTCACAGATGGATTTAATAGCTATCATCAAATACCCAATGTAGAAGAAGATAAATCCAAATTACTTTTGCCATGGAATGGAGATACTTTACATATAAGTTCATACCTTTTGGCCTCAATAATTTACCCATAGTTTTCTCTCATGCAATGGTGACTATGCTCAAGGACTTTAGTCATGATTTCTTGAAAATCTATCTTGATGATTGGGCAATCTCTTCCTTATTCAAAATGAACATATATATAAGTTGTGCCTAATGTTAAAATAATGTTGAGATCTATGCATTGATTTAAACTTAAATAAATATTTCTTTTTTAAACTTTTTGTCATCTTGCTAGGCCATGTAGTATACAATGAAATCATTTTGGTAGACCAAGGAAAAAATATAGTTATTATGAATATGACTTCACCAATCATCTCTACCAAAGTATGATATTTTATAGGACATATAGGGTATTATCAAAAATTTATCAAATTATATGTGATAAAAGTGCAATCTCTATTGGAATCTTTACTATACAAAAGTGCAAAATTTGTCTAGACTTCATAATGCCAAGTAGCCTTCATCGAGCTGAAGTATAGATTGGTTATTATGACCATCCTCATCTTTTTAGATTAGAGTAAGCCATTTCATGTGCATGTTTTTGCTTTGAGTATCTCATTCGATGATGTGCTTATTTATCTATGAGATGGTGGACTCGACCATCCCATTCATTTTACAAGTTAGAAACTATTTGATGTAGAGAACAACTATACAACAACTGAATGAGAAGTACTTTCTATCATGTTCACATTATAGAAATTTTGATACTATCTTCTTGCAACACCATTTAAAGTCTTTATAGATCATCAAACTCTATGATACCTTATCAACAAGCCAATGCTAAGAGGATGTATCTCTACATTGTTGATGCTATTTTAGGAGTTCTAATGTTGCATTAATTTCAAGCTAGGAAGAGAGAATGTGGGGTCAGATAATCTCAACCACATTCCTAATGGTGAAGAACTAGCAGAATTATAAGAAGATTATCTTAATGCTCAACTCTTTTTCATTTCTAAGATTATTTCAAATCAATTACCAACTTCCTCGAATAATGAGTATTCCTTATGCATTATCAAGAGATGGACAAGAAGCAATTTGTCACTATAGCTTTACCATGCACCATCATGAATGGTCCTTTATATCAGTTGGGGAAGAACAAATTACTATGTAGGTTTTTTCTTAAACATGAATAACCTCAAGTTTTATAGGAGGCACACCAAGGAGTAGTAGGAGGATATTTTGTTGGAAAATATACTTCTAAGAAGTTACAAAGTAAGCTATGGTGGAAAAATCACTTTTAGGATGCACATAGATTAGCATAGAACTATGATGTCTACCAATGCATTGGTAACCACTAAAAAAAGATGAAATGCCTATGCAGCCTTTATTAGCTAATCAATTATTTTAACAATTGGGCATTGACTTTGTTGGACCTATCAATCCATCAAGGATATTTAGTAAAACTAGGCATATTATCACTACAACTGACTACTTCACCAAATGGGTTGAAGTTATTGTGATACCTAGTTATGGTGTGAAGGATGAAATAAAGTTTCTCTGTGATAACATTATTACAAGGGTCAAATTCCCTATCAAGCTCATCACTGATCGATTCATGCACTTTATGAACAACACCATTAAGGCTCTTATTGAGGAATTTATGATTTCTCATCATAAAATAATTTCATACCATCCCCAAGCAAATGGCCAAGTTGAAGCTTCCAACAAAGTATTGAGAAAAATGTTGACAAAAATCCTTAAAATCAAAATGGATGATTGGGAATATCACATTCCTATGATTATGTGGGCATATTACATGCACTACAAGAGAGCCACAAGTTTTACATGATTCTAATTAATCTATAGATAGAAATCATTTATGCTAATGGAATACTTATACCTAGTATGTGTATTACCATGGTCATGAGACTAGGGGATCATGAATCTCTCACTAACAAACTTCTTGAACTAAAGAGGATGGATGAGTATAGATGTGGAACATCATTGATGCAATAAGTTCACAAGTAGAGCTAAAAATCATGGCATGATAGGAATTTGTGCCATAAATAATTTCATAAGGATCAACCATAATTATTATATGACATTCATTTTAGAGAATTTTGGTCAAGTTACATATTTAATGGAAAGGACCTTATGTTTGATAGGAACCTAGAGCTCACAATTCACATAATAATAATCTAAACTACATATATTGAACTTAAAACATTGATTACACACACAACATTCCTTTTATAGAAGTAAAAACTCCATATCATAGGATTTTTTGAGGGGGGAACCTCCTATTAAAGCAAGCTCTATTACAAATAAATTCTTGGATTCCTAACACTAACCTATACCCTTTATTTATAATAATTCTCATCTACCCAATTCCTTACTCTTATGCATGTGGTACTAAATGACTATTCACTATTATATTACCTATTCTACTATTATACCCATATCTAGGTACATTACAATGTTATACATGAACTAACGTAGCAAATAACCATGGTTTTAAGAGATATTTAGCAAACCATTTTACCAGGGTGGGTAAATGGTTGCAGGCTTAAGCCCTACCACCAATAGTCGAATTGATCTCATTATGTTAAGTGAGTGGGTGTTGAGTAGCACCAAGTAGATTAGGATTTATCAATTTTGTATGTTTTTATTTGTTTATTTTTATATATGTGTTTATAGAGATCTCTTCAATACCATTTGATAACCCAAATACCAAGTATAGTGTGTGTTAATTATGTGTAGTAGATTCCACATGCAGCTTTGTGGATGTCAATAAGAGAGAATGAAATAAATTAAGTCCAAGAAAGGTACAAAAAAGTCACATCAATAAGATCACCATATAATGGTCATCCACTAAAATTAAATACCAGATCCAAGGTTTAATTAACTTAATATTCAAAAAATCAATAACCCATCAACATCATCTACTCATACCTTTATATGGAAAACAAAAATCATAATGGTGAATATCCACACATGTTCCAAATGCCTAATTATCTTAATTTTTAGATCAGATAAAAAATTTCCACATCAACCATTGCATTCATGATGAGTGGATAGCTAAGTGTGACATTTACACAAAATCCAATAGGCATGAAATCTATAAATGACAAGTTCAAGAATCAAGTTGGCATTTCCTTCTTGCACATAATTTTGAAACCTAAAATTCAAAAGGCCAAGGTAGTTTTATTACATATATAGTCAATAATATTTCAATTTTAACACTTCAAAAACCATGGACACTTTATGAATCATCAGGGGTATGACAGAGGAACAAAAAGAAGTGATGGTAATTGATATGGCTCTCATACAAACTAATTTTAATGATCTATAACCATTCAACTTCCTTCGAGTAGCATAAAATAAATTATTTCATCTAGACCCCATCAATGGTACATAATTGCTTGCTCTTATAGGTCTCCACCAATTCCAAAATATAGATGTAGAACACCTAATTTGTATGCCAACCTTTGGTGATTTAGGGGAGATTGTATAATTATTTCTCAATTGATACAATGATGTAAATATCTACCTTGGCCCAAAAATCACCATTGTCATCAACATAAAAGCTATGGCCTGAGTTTTGGGCATATCTGTATAAGGACACTCCCTGTCTCTATACAAGATAAGAGTGTTAGCCATACTTTAAGAAGTATGTCATTCATATGTTCAAATATCTAGAGGTATACCAATTGGATAAATCCATGATGATCTAGTGTGCATACTCATTACATGCATCATAAAGAGATTCTATCATATGACCAAGTTTACAAAACAAATACTAAAAAGAGTCATGGGCATTGCCCACTACATGATCCATAGGAATGAGTAATTCAACATGTAGGATAAATTAATCCAAGAGCTACTCACAAACATTTATAAGTGTCATACCTCTCTAAAGAAGACATTTCAATACCAATTCCTCATCTTCCTACTTTAATTCATGCAATGGAAGTCCCCAGAGGGAGAAGTGCACCCCAACATGGATTATTATCCAGCTCAGTAGTTCCCAAATCTCATTTAGACACAAGATCACAAAGCCCTAACATATAAGGGAAAATTCAAAGAATGGTGGGAGGAGTGTTTGGAACTGATTGTAACACACCCCTAGGTGCCACTAGATATCACTTAGTATTTGGGCTAGCACATAGCTATCACTTTGTTGTTGAAGGGTGTATTCATACATATTCCTAAATTATCATATTTTCCCTTCACACTACTCCAATTATTTGTCACCATGGACATGGCATAGGTATAAGTCATAAAACAAAAATATTTTTTAGCCAGGCATGTGAATCAACCAAAATCCATACCACTTAGTGCAACAATCCCTACAATGTAGAAACCTGAAGAAGCCACTAGTTCCTAACAATAGAAAGGAAATCATAAGATCTCCATAGAGCATTAATTGGTATCCCCTCTTTTAAAGTGCAAGACATGAAGCATAGTAACATGGTTAGATGAACTGAAGCTACCATATATCACCCACTCATTAAACCTTCTATAGATGGGCATAGATGAGAAGGAAGTATACCAAGTCATGATTGTAGACATGGTGGGAGATTTATAAGATAGAGATGAGGAGGAGGAATTTTTATTCTATAAGGCTATGTGCATGGTTAGAGTATGGAAGTAAATTACTCCAGAACTATGAGTTGACCTTATATCTTATCTACCATCCATTTTTGTTGATATTGTATAAGAAGAAGTAGAGAAACTATAGTGGAGGATCAACTTTTACCAACCACAACCTACTCTTACATTCATAGATGATGATATATTTATACCCATCCCCAAAATCCCACTAGAACCACTTATGCATAGACTCCAAACTAGGTGGGAGGACAAGGTGGCCTTATACTTGAAGATCACACATTTAGACAACCAGGTACCATGTAGGAAGCACAACTTGTCCCTATCTCTACTTCATCACCACCTAAACATAAAGTAGTCATGCTCAATCATAAGAAGATATAGGTTTCAAGTTTTTAAATCTGACTAAGTGATTTTCCATCATCACCACATGCCCAAGATATTGAATATCTCACACTTGAGTAACCCACCATAGAAGAACAATAGGTCTTGACAGAATAAACAAATTATGTATCATAACTATGAGTAAGGAAAGAGGAGATGAAGTGATAAAAGGAGAAAGCTAAATAATAACAAAAAACTCAACAAGCCAAAGAAGTTGAGGCCACATAAAAGGCCAAGGACATAGAGGTTGATAGACAAAAGGCCATGGATGTGGCTAAGAAGGCCCAAGAAGTTGCCAACATAGCCTATAAAGCCTAATAAGAGCAAGCATAGAAATAAAAAGAAGATAAGATCATTACCAAGGCTAAGGTAGAGGAAGAAGAGAAAAAAATATGATGTCGTAACCGAAGCACATTAGGCCATAGAAGTTTCAAAGCATGCATAATAGAAAGAAGAGGAAGCTATGAAGAAAAAGAAGGCAGATGAAGATTAATTCTTTCACCAACAATAAGCACAAGCATAAGCAAAGGCACATGTTACATAAGAACAAGTTAACTCTATGGCCCTAGTAGAATAAAATAAGGAATAAGAAGCATGTGCGTATAAGTTATAGGCCAAGGAGCAACAAGCAAGATACATAGGAAAATTTGAAAAAGAAAATAGAGGAGAAGTAAAAATAAATAAGGCTAAAGATGCTACATAGAAACTCAAGTTGGTAATAGAGTCCATGTCGTAGAAGCAATAGGAACTAGAGTAGCCACAAGTAGAAATAGAGCATCTAACACAACAATAAGCCCCAACTATAGCTCAGATAGTTCCTCATCTCTCATAATTTTCATTGGGAGGCATTTGGCTTTGGGATATCCCAATAGTTAGTGCTCAGCACACCATTTTTTCACTCCCATTTTCTATAATTCCACATATAGATCCTTTATCACCTATGAGTATATTGGTTGCACTCTCTCTTAATAATTAAGCTTCCTTGGATGTTTCTAGGCTTCCACTAAATAAACAACTAAAGGGCACAACAACTTTTCAATAATTAATTACACAAAAAGCAAACTCCTTAGAACTAGAGATGGATCAATCCAAGGTAGAGAATGTGGAGTTAAAGGATCACCTTCATGAAGCTACGAAGATGATCTAGGACACCTTCCTAGAGTTGGTCACTTAAGCAATCAGGGACCAAGTCATGTTCAATCAATGTAGACTCAAGCTTTTGGTATCTAAGTTGACGAAGGACTGTACATAACTCAAAAACTCCACACAGCCAGTACATTAGGTAGTAATGTGAAGATTGAGGTAGACACACTTATCATATTACTAAAAGAATACTAGGGCATGATAGACATTGCTTCACTATAATCACAATAGGTCATGTACACTTTGCTAAACTAGAAGCAAAAACTTGACAACTCTATAGCCAGTTCTAGTATAGACTTCACCATGGCCACAACCACCAAGATAACTATGGGTAGCCACAACACTTCTATAGATGAAAACAATAGAGTATTGTAGGACTTGTTTAATACTCAAGATAACATGCATGATAAAATCCTCAGTTAAAGAGTGAGATTCTATGTAGTTCATTCACAGTTCTCTACGCCCAATGCCATGCCAGGAAATTGGAGCAGCTAAGTGGCAAGATCTAGGTGAAGGTCAACAATACCAAGGCATCCATGATCATCATTGGTGACTTAGATCTAAAGTATCTCATTGGATATCATGTATCGATACACACTTTGCTATGAATGGTCCAAGAATTTATGTTTAACTAGCATGCATACAAGATTGATCTATCTTCATTTTATAGTGAAGTTACCCAAATCCTCAATACTCTAGTCTACAAGACATTATCCAAGATTTAGTAGGTCATTGCTAAGTGCAATATTGCATAGATCAAGGCTAAAGACTCTTTTATCTAGTCATGATCTATGGACATGTCTCCTCCATGATGCTAAATACTATGCAAGGTGATAATTTTATAAAATTTTGTAAACAATTTTGTACTAGGGATGACTAGTAAGACAAGTGGGGCTAAAATGGTTGAAAACTTGTAAAAGATAGCCACCTAGTTATGGTAGCCTATTGAAAACTTAAAAGGGTAGTAGGTTGGTAGGATACTTAGTTGAAAACTTGAAAGGGTGGCTAAGTGGTGCATAAGAGGTAAAAATTAGAAATGATGCCTTGATCGATTATTATGATTCTTATTAGTCTAACCACTTATTCAACTTCTGGCCTTTAAGAAATTTTAGAAGATTTGTGACATTATCTTAGCATGATATAACATTTTAAGTCCAATAAAGTGTTGGAAGAATAAATTAGATAGTAAATCTACGTAGATATTGTTCTATATCCATGTGTTATGTACTTAGTTTGTCAGATATATGTATATTTTATCCTATCACCATTAGTTGTAATAGGTTAGAATATTAATAGACTCATCTTTTGGTTCCAAGTATGAGAAGAATATAAACATTCATAGACTAAAAATGACTGTGTGTGTGTGTCTGTGTGTGTGTGTGTGTGTGTGTGTGTGTGTGTGTGTGTGTGTGTGTGTGTGTGTGTGTGTGTGTGTGTGTGTGTGTGTGTGTGTGTGTGTGTGTGTGTGTGTGTGTGTGTGTGTGTGTGTTTGTATGAAGAAAAGAGTTCCACCTTTAAAGAGATCAATAGAGACTATTTTGGTTATGGTTACCTATTGTGTTTCTTATTTTGTTCTTTATAGGCATTCTCATGTATAATGTTCAGCTTATTTTTATTTATTTTACTCTAAATGTTCTGAAACTATTAATGAATTACTAGTTGTTCTTAATTCTTACTTAATGCACAATAATTCATCTTCATTATTCTTCTATTTTCCCACCTTGTATATGAATTCTCTACACTATCCTATGAACCAAAGTAAAACTTATCTATCCTCATCCTTAGCATGTTCTGATGCTTCAGGAACCTCTGCTAACATATACTCATTCTAGGGCAGAAGGACCTTCTTCAACAAGATATCTCCAAGCTCTCTCTCATGAAAAAGAAAGCTAATAAGGTAAGTGAAATTTATGTTAATGATAGCCAACCTACTAAAGTTCAAGATACCAAGGTACTTAATCCACATCCATTCTACTTGATAGTGATAATAGGATATTATCTTGTCCACAATTACTTGATATATAGTGGTTTCTTTACCTTAGTCATGCCAAAATCCATAGCTGATAAACTAGAGCTCAAGTATAATCCTAATGAGAAAAGACTTTTGTAATTATATGGGTCTCCCACAAAGATATTAGGTGTCCTAAAAGATCTAAAAATTGTGTTAGCATCCTACCCCAATTGTATTATTTCACGCGATGTCATGGTTGTTGATCTCCCCCCGTATTTTTCCCTATGCCTATCTATGGATTTCACTACAAAGATTGTGGGATACCTTTCATCTGACTGGTCATACACAGTCTTTAGGATTAGTTATGGGACAAGGGTCACTATTAGGTATGAACCTATTTCTAGGTTCCATTTAGAACCTTATATGCCTAACTTCTCTAATGTAAACTTCACTATACTAGATTAGGATAAGAATATCAATGAGAGAGAACCCAAGGATCATCTTGAAGGCATCTCAAATCTACTCCTTGATGAATGGGTAGTTGATAACCATGGTTTTGATCCCTAAAATACCATTAAGGAGGTAGTCTTATGTGTATATTGCATGCATGAGGAAGGAGTTGTTTTTCCCAGTCTCATAACCCCAACTCAAGATCATGATGGCATATGGACTATGTTATTTGATGGATCAAGTTCAAATAATGGGAGTGGGGATGGATTAATTATTTTTTTCCCTTCAAATAATAAGTACTACTTAGCAGTGAGGTTCTAATTTAGTTATAATTCAAACATAGAAAAATATGAAGCCCTCATATATGGGCTACAAGAGGAAAGGAAAAGAGGCATCAAACTTTTACAAGTGAAAGGTGATAGTGAGCTAGTAGTGTAGCAAGTGAGGGTTGTTATTAGATTAAAAAATAATCTTTTGAAGGCTGACAAGCACTGATTATGGGACCTCTTGGAGGAATTTTTAGCATTTGACATCTATTTCATACCAAGAGAGTCTAATCACCATGCAAATAGACTTGCAGATATTGGTACCCAAAATGACATTACTAATGGATTCAAGGGAACTCAAGTAAAATCACAAATCAAGTTTGTATGTATTCCATATGTACCTAATAATGAGGTGATTTGGTATGTCTTTAATAGTGATTAGCATATTACTTGCTTTCTCAAACATGAGGTATAATTTTGTCATAAGACTCAAGGTAAGTTACAACATCAGTTTGATGATAAAATAGTGAAGCTAAAGACTAAAAAATTTCCCAGGGGATTAGTGACATTAGAAATCATCTTCAATGAAGATGATTAAATGAGAAGGGATAAGGTGACTATCTCAACTAAAGAAGAAAATTATGAGAAGATAGTCATATTTAAGGACAAATTACTTTAAGTTGTGAAGGTGAACATAAAAAATAAAGAGTTGATTTCACAACCTTGTGTTAGGATAATTTTAATTTTTTTTCATGGGAATACCATGATATGAAAAGCTTTGACCCCAAGCTAACCTAACACACCATAGAGTTAGAGAATAATGCAAAACCAGTAACATAGAAGAAAAGACTAGACAACCCTATGATGGAATAGATCATGAGAAGGGAATTGTTTAATTTTAGTGATTTTAAGATCATATTCCCCATTAATCATTACTCATGGGTAGAAAATATTTTTCCTATGAGAAATAAGTATAGAGAGATACACCTATGTGTTGATTTTAGAGACCTTAATAAGGTATATTTGAGGGACCACTATCCACTACCCTCCATAGATCAAATCCTTTACAAGGTTTTACGATATCAAATGGATTCTTTGCTTGAAATTTATTATAGATATAATCAAATCTTAATTAAGGAAGATGATAGACATAAGACTACATTCACTACAAAGTGGGGCACCTATGCATACATGAAAATTCCCTTCGAAATATCCAATGCAAGAGCAACTTTCCAAAAATAAATGGATGTTTCCTTTGAGGGTATAACTAATGATATGGTGTTCATCTATCTTGATTAAATCATTGTGTTCTCAAAGGATCCATCAGATCACATGGAAAATTTGAAGTTAAACTTTTATAGGTGTAGGTAGTTTAGAGTGTCCTTAAACCCCAAGAAATGCATCTTTGCTATTCATGAGGGAAAATTGTATAAAATTATGGTATATCCATATACCCTAAGAGTATTTAATCAATATTTTACTTACCCCTACCCAAGCACAAGAAAGGTTTACAGATCTTCTTAGGGAAGATCAACTTTATAAAGAGTTTTATCCCAAGTTTTGTAGAATTTGTTAATACCATTACTCAGATGATTAAGAATCACAAAGAGTTCACATGGATAAAGGAAGGGAAGAGGATATTTTAGGACATAAAATAGGCCATCTTTCAATCCCCCACACTCCTTAACCCTGAATTTAGCAAAGAGTTTTCCTTGTATGCATTTTCCACATCAGATGCAATTTCTTTTATGTTTATGCAGCAGAATGATGAATGCCTAGAATAACCAACTAACTTATTTAGTTAGGACTTATAAGGATATGAATAAAGGTATAACTTTGTCGATAATAATGTAATTTTTGTTATGAGAGGATTGAATAAGTTTAGGTACATGGTATCTAATAACAAGGTCATAGTTATGGTAGTGAACCCAAGCATAAAAGAGTTTATACTCAATAGAGATTTGACTAAGAAAAGAGTTGGGTGGGTAACCAAGTGAATGGAATATGAAATTAAGGTGAGAGTGACCAATTTAATCAAAATTAGAGGTATATGTGAGCATATTTTAGTAAAATGGAAGGAGGATAAAGATATAGTGTTGGCTGTCCATGACAATGAATACGCAGTTGCAAATACCACTCCTCTCAATTAGACCAATGATGTGGTCAAATTCATTAAAATAGGTCAATGTCATATGGGATTTGATAATACCAAAAGGAGAAATTTTAGAGTGTATACCATACCCTATTTTTGATATATGGAGTGTTTTTTAAGAAAGATGTAGGAGGCATGTTTTGTAGATGTGTTGAATCAATCTAAGTTGATAAGCTACTTGAGTAATTTCATGATGAACCTAATGATGGGCATTTTGTTTCCAAGATCATAGCCTCAAAAATCATTAGAGCTACATACTTTTGTCCTAAATTGTTTATAGATTCACATACTTGGGTTATAAGGTGTTCAAAGTGTGCCTTATTCACTGTCAAACAAAAGTTACCTACCCTTCCCTTACAACCAATCCAATTTGAGTAGCCCTTCATTCAATAAGGATTATACTTCATAGGCATGATCCATCCCCCTTCTAGTTTTGGACATAATCAGGTCACAATAGCCACTGAATACTTCACAATGTGTGGAGGTAGATGCACTTAAGAAGTCTAATGAGAACAAAGTATTATAGTTAATGACAATCTTGTGACCAGATTTGGTGTACCTTTAATAATCATCTCTGATAATGCCTTGGCCTTCACCAATATTAAGGTATGTGAGTGGGACCTTATCCATGGCATATACCTCAAGGCTTCCTCTAACTATTACCCATAGTGAAATGGACTAGCAAAGTCCACAAATAAGAACTTGATAAGGATCATCAAGAGAACCATAGAGGATAGTCAAAGAGAGTGGTATACAAGGTTGATAACTACATTATGGATAGATAGAGTTAAACTTAAGATGTCTAATAAACACTCTCCATTCCTCCTTGTATATGTTATAGAGGCAAGACTACCTATTTCCCTTAAACTACATACCTTAGAGCTTGCTCGTCAACTTGAGCTCTTGGAAGATGATGTAATGCAAGTGAGGATGAATGAGCTAAGACAATTAGAGGAGATAAGGGATAGTACCATTCATGCCATGTGGTATAGTCACCATCAATTCAAGAAATCATTTGACAAAATGGACTCATCTATGACATTCCAACAAGGATATGTAGTCCTCAAGTGGGATAAAGATCATGCAAAGCCAAGAAAACACTCCAAGTTTGATAGCCTTTAGAGTGGACCTTATATGATCACCAGTTGTAAGGAAAGTAATGAATTTCAAATTTATAAATTGAATGGTGAGGAACTCACCATCCTTATCAATGGGATGTTCCTTAAGTTCTCCAATTAGTTTTCATCATCTTCCTCTTGTAGATAAGGAGCTAGTGTTTTTATTTTCACTCTAAGTGCTCTTACACATGCCTAATGTTTATTATTTGGTATTGTTATTAGTAATTGTGTGTGTCTTTCTTGTTTCTTATTTTTTTCTTTGTTATGTCTCATTATTTCAAAGTATGCAAGGTATAAGGTAGATTTCATGTGTAGTCAATTTCCATTTACTAATCCATTAAGACCAGGTTCAAAAGTTTTGTAGTTTCTTAACTAGGAAGTTGGTCAAGCTAGCTGAGTCAATAAACATGTTGACCAATTTCTAGTCCCAAACCTAGATAGGGGTTAAACTAATGCCTTTAATCTTGATTCATCATTGGTATCATTATTGTCATTCATATTATAAGTTTGGAGGGTGTTCAAGTAATTCATTATTTTTTCATGTTACAAATTTGTTTTGTCTATCTTCATATCTCCTTTCCAACTTAAATCAAGTGTTATCATGGCATTTGATCATGTGTAAAGGCCTTTAATTAATGTTATGGAGCTCAAACATTTGAAAATTGAAAAAATAGTCCAGTGAAAACTCATGAGCACCCTGATTGATCTAGCAATGTGAGGTGTGTTCACTTTCAATCTTTCAAAAACATAATGAAAAGTGTCTTAGGGTCTATTTGAGGTATCCAATAGGTCATAAAGGTATTTTATAATATATTGACATGATATTTGAGTGATATGCCTCTTTAAAGTCATATATGTGTGCCAAAGTCAATGTTTTTAGTCATAATAAGACCTAATTTGGCCTTGATAAACCACTAATGTCATCAAAAATTCCTTAAATGGACCTCATAAGCCTCATCAATCCATCATTATAATTTTTCATACCTGTTTGAATCCATTACCATCATGGTCAATGCCCAAATCCCCCCAAATATGCACCACACATGCTAAATAGTAACTATTCAACTCCCTCTATTTGTGTTATCTAGTTAAAAGTGTCACATGACCCCTATTTTCCATCCATAACACCTGATAATCATGTATTTACGTCTAAATAAAGAAGAAATGCAAAAATGTTATAGGTTGTCGAGGTTTCTCAAGTAGTACTAATCCATATAGTATGGGCTGGCTCAAGTGGGGTCATGATTTTGTAAGAGGAGGTTAGGAATGTCAAATGGAGAATAAAGTAGTGTTTGTCATTGACATGGAAGCTCAAAAATATCCCATCTCTCTCCTGAAATCATTGACAAACTTAAAGATCTCCTCGGGTTTATTTTTGTGCCATACAAAGGAGTAAGAATGGGGACCCAAGATCATAACTAGAGATAGTAAATTCAGATAGCTTCCAACCATGGGAATTTGTCAAGGGATTGGTCTTAAAATATTTATGAACATTCCTTAAGAACTTAAGGAATTTTTATGTCATTCCCATCTGCACATTCCAAGTTGGACTAAACTATTTTCAAGGGTTCTTATCTTGCCTACTCAAACTAATGACTAAAGTTATTTCCTTGGGTCTTAAAGGATCCTATCAAAGCATTTTCAACACTTGACTCACATGTGTGATCTCATAGAATTAGTAGACTTTCAATACTAACTCTTATATGTATCCAACAATCAGTTCTGGATAATGAACATAGTGTTTAAGTGTTTTTTAGGAGTTGTTGGCTGAGTTGAAGAGTTTGTAGAGTGTTTCATGTTTCACCATGCCTCACTAATTGGTTAGAAGTTAAATGACCTCTTACCATCTCAAAATATCTTAATGAGTAAGGACTTGTGAATATTCAAGACCATTATATGATAAACATTATGTGTCATTCAATGACATTTATAAAGCTTTAGATGTAACTCAAAAACATGGAAAGAGGAGCTAATTTGATGATAGATCATCAACATGCCCTTGTGAACAAGATTTTGGACCTTCATGCTGACCTCACAAGATTAGAAACCATATTCCTTACCTCCAATCTCACTTAGTCAAATTTATCAAATTTTAAGGTCTTTTGGCAAAAAATAGGTTTTTCTGAGTATCGAAGGTTTCACTATAGGACTGTGTATGCCAATTTTCCTACCTCCAAAGTGGTAGAGTTTTTTGGTATGTGTGTGAGGGTATATAATATCTATGTGTTTGGTTTTATAAGGTTTCTTATCCTCCACATCACTTTCATGCTCCTATCATTTCACAATGTTTTCACTACCATCCATACTGTATTCTAACCTTGTTGTCTATGTTTCAACCTCATTCACCCCATAGTCATCTTCATTCACTTATACACCCTTACTTCCAAGTTTAGATAATTTTAATAGACATAAATGATCCATTAGAATCATCAATATCAATTATATCATGGGAAGTTGGTCATATAGTGTCATATAGTGATTTGAAAAGGCAAGTGACCACCTACAGCCAACCCTTTTAGGCCTACTATAGTAAAGTCTCCATAAACACTATGTATACCATTCAAGGCATGAGGACTAGTGTGATCATAAGAAGGTATGAATTTTAAGGAGATGAGATATTATATGAAGGTGTTACCATAGTTTTAGTAGCTATTGATCAGTCTTCCCTTATACAAACATGACACTCAGACCCTGTACATAATGCACTTATATGAATGTGTATATTAATGCATATGAGGAACATAATTTACTTATGGTAAAAAAATTTCACTAATTTAAGGATGAATATGGTTCATATTTAATTAAATTTAAATTTTTATTTTCATCACCTTGAAAAAGGCAAAGGAACATCAACATAGGCTTGAGATTACATAGGCATAATCAAGCACAAGCCCTAAGCCTAAGTAGGGGGGTGGTATGAAAAGAAATAAATGTTGGAAAACAATAATTTTAACATGATACTATCCCTATATATATGTTATAGACACCCCATGATCATAAACCCCTCATGAAATAATGATGAAGGCCATACTCAAAGTGCTCATGTTTCATCACACAATCAATAGTTAGTTTACTACTAGTCTGAGCCAAAATGAAAGTTTGAGGCCTTTATAGGCATGTAAAAGTATCCTAATTTAGTAAAAATGGTCATCATGACCAATTAAATGTACCCATGCATTCACTTGGGATATAAAAATAGAGTTTATACCTATTATTTTGTCTCAGACCAAGCCCTATCTATGATAGTTGTTCTATGGGTTGAAAGGGACATCCATGTCATGTAGGGTCTACAAATAGTTTGGGATCCATATGAGGTTTTATTTAAATGGAAAATGATGGATAAGTTCCTAATACTTAGTCCAAAGGTTTTAACACTTATAACTATAACCAAGTTCCTCAGAGATAGTCCAACACACACAATCATAAAAGCCTACTTATAGACCCTATTGCAATCTCAAGATTCATTCAAGTTTTTACAATAAGTTAAATGGTTAATGTGAGGTGTAAAAATATGTTTTAGACTTGATATGGATGTTTCAAATGAAAATAGGTGAGGATAATGGTATGGGTGTCTTCAAACCTTACTTGGGCCGTTCCCCCTATGCATGGTCAATTTGAAGCTCACCTTCAAGTGCTCACCCATTTCACCACATACATGCTCATGGCCAAAGATACTAGGGAAGTTTAGGTCTCCCTATGGAACAAATATTCATAAGATATTGGTTGGACATTGGGGGATAATTTTTATGAACAAACCTTAAAAAATAACCACTCTAAATTGTATGTAAACAACCCTAATGTCACCTTCTAATGTTCATATCTCTACAGATTCTTTGCATGGAAACCTAGGCCATTCCTAAAAGATGAGGAGGTTAGTGCACTATATATTCATGGCATTTGTTTCTACTTTAGATAGCTATATACTATGAACCATCATTAATATGGTGGATGTCTCAAACCCTATATAAATCTTGGAAGTGACCCGATGGTGGAGTTTGGACTCAAAACCCATCCAAATGAGGTAGTTTGACCATAAAATGACCTTTAAGGTCTCATAAATCCCTCTGAACATCATAATGACTCACTGGTTGGCATGTATAGGAGTCAAAATCTACATAATAGGCTTGAAAGTGTTAGTTTGATCTCAAAATCAAAGAGATGGGGGTATTTGTGTCCAAAAGGAAATTAAGAAGGGAGAATGAGTCCTAGAGAATATGAACAAGTCCTTTAGTAACCACCAAAATTACCTCCATGACTAATTTAGTAGGTAGACCAGCATAAGTTTTAAGATAAATGACTGTTTGTTCTTGAAGGAAGCCAAATGGTCTAATTATTTCAATGATGCTACTCTATAGGAGTTATAATGTAATATTAAGGTTTTACATAGTGTAGGAGTGGCTCATAACCCCAAGCTTTAGGCCAATGTCCAAATTTCATGTCTACAAATATACCAATACATATCCTCCACTATGAATATGATACTAAAAAGTGGAGTAGAGGCTCATTTGAGTGTCAATAACACTTCAAACATTCAAGAAAGGAATCATTATGATTTTAAAACACATTATTATCACCTTGAACCTTAGAAGAAGTTTTTATAGCAGATCATTATACCCACAAACATATAGGGGTTACTCAATGAGTATATTTATCCCATAAAGGGCATCTTTAAATGCTCATGATAGCATGGATGTTATGCATGGGGAGCCCAACATTTCATATAAGGTCGGGAGGTCTATTGGATTGAATTTATAGTTGGTTTAGAAATCTAAGCCCTGATCTCTATGAAGTATCCTTAAGAACCCTGAACACTCTTAAACCTCCCTTAAACTCTAATAGTGACTCGACTAAGAAGGTTTAATAAAAAATGAATTAAAACACTTAGGAATTTATTTTCTAACACTTGTATCATGTTTTCATCTCATAATGGCTCATATCCATGGTACCTTATGGTACAAAAATTATATGGGCACCTCCTAAAAGTGTAAGTTTGTAGGGTTTTGGGTATAGTATGTGTTACCTAGGCCTAAATATGAGATATAAATAATGGGAGAGGTAAATTTAGGGATTATTCTACCTCTATAATGTAAAAATTATGCATGAAGGTGCCTAGAAAAAGCTTTGATATCTCTTGCTAAACTGCTAGTCTGTGAAGCAATTCAAGTGGCCTAGTCATGCAATGATAAAATGTTTGTAGGTGAAGAAAACTTGAGATATCTCAATAAAAATGCATGTGTTATAATATAATAATTATCTAAGTATTCTCAAATTATTTGGGATCTTATTTCATCAATTTGATCATTCCAGTAGTGAATATTAGTAGAAATATGAAGGACAAGCAAAATAGGTCTACTTGTCTTACAATTAGAAGACTCTAGTGGATACGGAGCAACATTATGACATTGATGAGTCATCTTAATTAATTTATAACTATCATCCATGTGATCATATCCTAAATTAAATTTCATTATGATAGGGTGGAGGCAGTTTCAAGGACATTTTTACTGGCACATTGAAGGAGATGTTACCCAACACCTCTAGGAGGCCTATCCACACTCCATTTGCATTGTGTAACTACAATTGGAGTAAATATTGGACTACGTTCATCATGTTTAAATCATACATAAATTAAAATATAGTATTTATAACCTCTACACCTTATCTCAATGCCAAAGTGGACTCATTGAAGGGGTGTCAATGCATGAGGGTAAATAGGCCTATTATAACTACCATATGCCACCTTAGCCTTATCATGGACTTTACCATGCCTGGAATCTTATTTATTATCCTTAAAAATTTATACTTAAGTATTATTTGAGCTATTTCTTTGGCATCCCTTGGTTGGGTATAGCAAAGATCTACCAAAATTGCCTTGTACTCCTTTGAATCAATACGAGAATACTTACATATTTCTATTGAATGCTAGTTTACTTCATAAGAGTTTGATTTGTAGAATGTATGCATTATTTTATCATCTTTATGTCCTTTCCTACACCTAAATTTAGGCTATTAGTCTATTTTAGGTTGTATGAAGCATTGTCAAGCAGAAGTGTTATTGAAGTGTCATGAGCCAATAGTGTCTTTTATAGATCTAAGCCTCTATCCTTCAAGTTGTAGAACTCTAAATCAACCTCCATATGAAATATTCATGCTTAGAACTCCATCAATAAGTTAGATCACTTATACTATCCATCAGGTTCATTAGTGAGTTTAAAAGTATAGACTAAGATTGGACCTTCAATCACTGGTGCATCACCACTTTAGAGTAGGTTATTTTATCAATTTTATCCCTTTTCCCTTTCCATTGTAATAGTTTAGGTCTTAGAGGGAACATTGAAATGATAAATTAGGGAAGATAGCCCCATAAAAACTAGAGGTTTGACCTACATATTAGGTAACCCATATCCTAATTTCACTCCAATGTTAGTCTAGGTTTGAGGTGGATGTTAATAGTCTTTTCCTTAGCAAGGGTGCAACCTAGTTACATAACACCTATAAGGCAAAACTTGTGTTTTTAAGGCAAACTTTAAATAGACATAAAATTTAAATCATAAGTTATATCTATAAATTAAAATAACCATCATGTGCTTGTTTAATTCCTCTACTTTCACCCTAAATCTAATGGATTGCAAAGCATCAAGGAACTCAAGGCAGAGGATTCAATGATCAATCCTAAATTGTAACTTTCATGTAGTTAAGAGACATGTTATTTACCTCCAATAGACATTTCCACTTTTTGGACCTCCAATTTTAAATCCATTACTTCTATCATCTTTTTATGTGAAATTTTCATGCATTCCCATAGCCATGGTCTTTGAATCCATGTGGGTACCCTTTTTTGAAACAACTATGGCCTTGAGTAACATTGACAACAAATGTTGTCAAGATGCAAGCCATAGTGTGAGATATTTATCTCCATGGGATAATGGGTAAAAAATGACATTTCCACCACATTGGGGGTGGTGATTAAACTCTAGGACCCCATTCTTGGCATTTGAGTACACCTAATTAAGAGATGGATCACCCATTCTGTCCTCAAGACCATGTGTCTATAAATTCAAGATGTAAACCATAGTGAAAAATCTCTATATATGAGTTCTCATGGGTGAAAAATTACATTTCCACCACATTAGGGGTGTGTATTACCCTCTAGTATTGTATTCTTAGCAACTAAGTACACCTTGTTAGGAGACAGAGCAACCATTCTAACCTCAAGGCTATTTGTCCCTAGATGCAAGATGTAAACCACAGTGAAATATCTCTATATATGAGGTCCCATGGGTTAAAATTGAAATTTACAACACATCAATGGTGTGGATTACCCTCTAGGACTGCATTCTTGACATCTAAGTGTGCCTGGTTAAGAGATGGAGCACCTATTCTAGCCTCAAGACCACTTATCCCTAGAAGGAAAAACTAGTGTTTTTTAGGAGAACTTTAGACAAATGTAAAACAAAAATTGTAAGTCATATCCATGAACCAAAAGAACCATCACATTCGTGTTGATGTCCTATAATTTCACTACAAATCTCTTGGATTTCAAATAATCTAAAAACTCATTATAGAGGATTCAGTGATCAGTCTTAAAATGTAACTTTCATGTAGTTAAGAAATAGGCTATTTGCCTCTAATATAAATTTCCACTTTTGGGAACTTTGGTTAGAAATAAATCACTTTAAACACCTTAGTATGTATAATCTACATGTATTCTCATAGCCATGACCTTTTAATCCATGTGGATACCATTTTTTGCAATAATTATGGCTTTAAACAACATTGACAAGAAATGTTCTCAAGATGTAGGACATAGTGTGATATCTCTATCTCTATGGGATTTTTGGGTAAAAAATGTCTATTAACCTCTAGGACCCCATTACTAGCATTCAAGTATGCCTAGTTAGGAGACAAATCACCTATTTTGGCCTTAAGACCATATATCCCTAGATGCAATATGCAAGCCATAGTGAAAGATATCTATCTATGGGGTTTCATGGGTGAAAATTGACATTTACACCACATCAAGGGTGGGTATTAACCTCTAGTACCATATTCCTATCATTTGAGTATGCTCGATTAAGAGATAGAGTACATGTTCTAGCCGTAAGACCATTTGTCCCTAGATGCAAGATGTAAGCCACAATGTAAGATCTCTATCTTCACAAGATCATGGGTGAAACATAAAATCACAATTGGTGGTGAGGATTACCCTCTAGGATTGCATTATTAGCATCTGAATGTGCCCAATTAGGAGATAGAGCACCCATTCTAACCTCAAGACCACTTGTCCTTACAAGGCAAAATTGGTGTTTTTTAGGCAAACTTTTGATAACCATAAAATGGAATTCGTAAGTCATATCCATAAAAAAATAACCATCATGTTTGTGTCAAATTAATATACTTTCACCCCAAATATCTTGGAATTTAAATCATCTATTAACTCATGGTAAAGGATTCAATGATCAGTCCTAAAATGCAACTTTCATGCAGTTTAGAGATAGGTTATTTGCCTCTAATAGGTATTTTTGCTTTCAAGACTTATACTTCAAAATCCATCACTTCTAACACCTTGGGATGTTCAATTTACATGAATTCACACATCCAAAACCTTTGAATCCATGTGCATTCCCTTTTTTGAAATAATTTTGGCCTCAAGTAATATTGACAAGAAATTTTGTTAAGATACAAGCCGCAATGTGAGATATCTATCTTTGAGGGATCATGGGTGAAAAATTACATCAGATCCATGTTGGAGGTGGTTATTAAACTTAAGGATCCCATTACTGGAATCTGAGTATGCTCGATTAAGAGATGGAATACCCATTCTAGCCTCAAGACCACTTATCCCTGGATGTAAGATGCAAGCCACAGTGAAATATCTCTATCTTCAAGGGATCATGGGTGAAAAATGACATTTAAACTACATCTTAGGTTGGTATTAACCTTTGGGACCATATTCCTAGCATTTGAGCATGCCTTATTAGGATATAGAACAAATGTTCCAGCCTCAAGGCCACTTGTCCCTAGATGCAAGATGCAAGCCACAGTGAAATATCTCTATCTCTAGGGGATCATGGTGAAAAATGACATCACCACCACATTTTGGGTGGGGAATAACTTATAGGAATACATTCCTAGCATTTGAGTATGCCTGGTTAGAAGATGGAGCACCTGTTTTAGTCTCAAGACCACTTGTCCCTGTAAGGCAAAATTGGTGTTTTTTAGGCAAACTTTGGATAGTTGTAAAATGTAAACCATAAGTTATATCCATGAAATTAAAGAACCATAACATGAATTTCAAACTCCTCTATTTTTACCTTAAATATATTATATTTCAAAGCATCGATGAACTTGTGGTAGAGGATTTGGTGATCAATCCTAAAATGCAACTTTCATGTAGTTAAGAGACATGTTATTTACCTCTAATAGACATTTTCACTTCCAAGACCTCTACTTTGAAATACATCACTTTAAACACCTCAAAATTTTCAATTTACATCTATTCCCATATCCACATCCTTTGAATCCATGTGGATACCCATTTTTTGTAATAATTTTGGCCTTGAGCAATATTGACAAGAAATGTTGTCAAGATGCAAGCCACAATATGATATCTCTATCTTTGGGGGCTCATGGGTGAAAATGAAATTGAATATAAATTTAGGATGGATGTTAACCTCTAGGATCACTTTATTTTAATCCAATTACACTCAGTTAGGAGATGAATCACCCATTCTAGCCTCCATACCACTTATCCTAGATGCAAGATGCAATCCACAGTGTAAGATCTCTATCTCTGATGGATCATGGGTTCAAATTGACATAAACACCACATTAAGGGTGAGGATAAACATCTATGACCAAATTATTATCATTTTAATATATTTGGTTAGGATATGATGCACCTGTTATGGCCACAAGGCCACTAGTCCCTAGATGCAAGATGAAAGCCAAAGTGTAAAATCTTTATCTCTGGGGGATCATGGGTGAAAAATAACATTTCCTCCACATCTAAGGTGGGAATTACCCTATAGTAAATCATTATTTAAATTTTAGTACACTCAATTAAGAGATAGATCACCCATTCTAGCCTCAAGAGCACTTGTCCCTATAAGGCAAAACTAAGGTTTTTAAGGAAAATTATGGATATCCATAAAATGGAAATCATAAGTTGTATCCATAAACTAAAACAAATTTCATGTGCATGTTGAGGTCCTCTACTTACACCTTGAATCTCTCATATTTTAAATCATTAATCAACTCATGGTAGAGGATTCAGTAATCAAACCTAAAATACAACTTTCTTGGCATCTAAGTACGCCCAGTTAGAAGATGAAGCACCTATTCAGGTCTCAAGACCACTTTTCCCTAAATTCAAGATGATTCTCTACTAACAGTTCCAACCATGTGAATTTGGATTCATCTACTTGAACTTAAAGTTAAAATAGTCAATCATCTACATGAACCAAAAGCTTCTCTTAGCTTTGATAATATGGAATTATCTAGTAATAGTGCCAACCATGTGAAAGTGGAGCTAATTTAGCACCACTAACCTAAAAAATATGTTAATATGTAATAAAATTGAAATTTATATGTAATACTTAAGAACTAAATAAAATTTGATAAAACTAAACACATTTGCATTTGAGAAATCAACATACCTTGGGATTTTAATCTAAGGAATCACTAAGATTGGCACTATTCTTTACAGTAGCAAGAATTGTTTCATGATCAGATTCACAAACATTTTATAGAGTGATTTTTAATGGCCTAACTTGATATTTTTTCAACTAAACATTTGTTGTAAGAACCAAATTTGAATAGTGGAGTTTCTTCCTATGTACTTTATAATCTTCAAACAACCATACATTTGAATTTTTTATAGGATAGCATTGAAGCTAAATTCTAGTAACTACCATAGACCCAATGGATAATGAATGTTTTCCTCATTTTTTACTAAATAAGTCAATTTCTATTTTTCTTCTACACACTAACATAGTTAGTAGTTTTTCCACTACTTGTTATCCTCATTTGCAATAACTACATGAACATGTCCTGTATCACAAAACAAAACATGATATGTTGATATATTTACCAAATTTAGTACATGAAACACATGTTAAATAGATGGTACCTAGTTACACTAGATAAAATACATGGTCAAAGTCACATGATGATGTCATATTTGTAATTTCTAATGTTGGTATAACTTGATAAGTGTTCATTGGAATTAGAGGCCTACAACTCCATTCATCAATCCATTCTTATGACCCACGCTTGTTCCAAAAAAATTAATACATGCAGAATAAAATCATTCCACATGCCTCATATAAACCATCCAAGAACCTATTCTTGAGCTAAAAAGTGAGTGTAACTCACTCAATCCTATTATTTTCATACAATCTTCATATCTTGCCAATTATTCATCTTCCATCAACCAAAAATATCTACAAATAGTAGACTTTTATTGAGCACCATGGCCCATAATTTCATTTCACCATTAAACTATGTTTTTTTCATTTATCAAATTAGCAACCTCTTCAAACTTTAACTCGTCTCTTTAAATCACTCTTTTGACACATGCTCTTGCACCATCATGCTCCCCTTTTATATGTCATGATTTAGTGAAATTTTAAATATATTGTACACCAGTGGTCACATGTATCCTACTCAGCCAGTAAAACATCCATGCATTCTTAAATTATGGTGTGAAATTATCTAACCAAATATAATTTTGATTTAAATTAAGGTTAATTTCACTCAACTTTTCATAAAACATCTAAAAACAACCTTTCACATAATTTGAAGAATTTGTTCGATCATCATTGACATAGAAGTGGTACTCCCTTAATATTTTTTTTATCATTCTTTGTACTATTAGGTGAATGCATGAATAATATATTATTGTCAATTATTTTCCAATTCTATGTGTACTCTCCTTATGGGTAAATTATTTTAAATTTGGAAATCCACCACAAATTCTACAAGTTCCATCCAAACATGCCTTATTATAAAAAAATGTCCATATCATCATTCACAAAAAAATAGATGGAGTAAATTCCCTTATTAATTTTGGAAAGGTTTCCAATCCACACTCCTAAAAATATTTATTAGTATGTGAGGTACAATGGACATATGAAAAATATCATAATTCATCAAAAATTCAACATGTTGCCTACAACAATAAGTAGTGCATGTGTGATTGATTTTCACATATAAGGGTTTGGCCATTTCAAAAAATATTTAACTAATAAAAATCTATGGATTTTTTTAATGAATTTAGAGTATAATTGTGTTTGAGTCATATGCAAAAAATGTTTAGGATGTGGTTCATGATTATAATAAAAAACTCTTCCTTTCACTACATCTCTAATATTAGGTTATACCTTTGTGTTATCTTTCCAAAATTCTATAATTAAAACTTTTAGGGCATCAACTATAGCCTTGTCTTTCCATGGGAGTCTACTAAAGAATCCCCATAAGTAATTTTTATTTGAAACATCAATTCTCATATGTCTCCTAATTGCTTTCATTAGTGTTTTTCTATTTATGTGCAATGCTCAGAATTTTTTTCTAATCAATCATTTATTCTTTGTTTGAAAACTTACCATAGAAGTTATAATAACACATAAGGTAGATTTTCCATCTTTGGTAAATTTGTTCACACCTACTTGATGGTATGCATTATGAAAATTTAACAATAATTGACTTGTTTACACCATCAATATTATATGTTCTTAGTCCTAGGGTGTTCATTATAGGTCTCATCTTATGCACTTTCATCAATGTAACAAATAATTGGCATTTTTGAGTTTCATTTAATTTGTGAAAGTGTGAGTCCCAATTTTTTTTAGCCTTTCTTCTCATATGGCACCAAGACATTTTTTAGGCATTAGTTTCAAAATGTTTTCATCAATATCAATTAGATACATGGGTCTTATTTTTAAAATCTTAGGAGGTGCTCTTAGTGATAAATTTGATTGATTTGGTATATCCATATTATTTTCTTCATTGCTATTTTATTCATTCAATGGTGTTCACATAGTGTTTTCTTCATTGTTACTTTCACTAATTAGTGTTTTCATGAAATTTACATCATCATCATCATCATCATCAAAATTAAAAACCGTAAAATTTGATTGGGGACTTGCATTATAATTTAGTCTACTATTATAATTGTCAATTATACTTTTAGAATTTGGTATAATATCATTGTTTATTTCATCATTATTTGTGATGTTCAATTCATTATGGATATTATACTTACTTGCATGAAGTTTTTATATTTTACACATTTGATTATTTCTATACACATGTAATTCCTTTGGTGTTTTTCAATTTAACTTCTTCATCCTATTATAAAATCCATCACCCATGATTGCACAAATTTTTCAAATTTTGAGGGTGGAGACAACAATCCAATTATTCAAAATTAGGCTTACTTGATATGTAGAACCAAGTGGGGATAACAATAAAATTATTAAAAATCAAACATTCACTCTTTATTCAACCATGATTAGACAAATGCTTTTACCTTTAAGGGTGGGGGCATGCATCAAATCAATAAAAAAGACCTACAACGTATAGAACAGAACAAAGCAGAGTACCTAGAGGATAGAATTATTGATCCAAAAAAAATGACATTAACCTAAATATATATTTTTTAAACTAATTAAACCATGTACATGGTCCTACCATGTACGTTGTCTTGTATGTATGCATAAACATCCCTAACCAAACCCTTAACACTAAAATCTTGCTCTCGTAGACCTTATACCCTCAAAAGTAAACCTTAATCCCTAAATTAAAAGCCTTAGAAGCCTTAAACCATAAATCATAAACTCTTAAAACCCTAAAAAATCATTTGATCCCTAATTACCTTTATTTAGACTAATAATTAGCTCTATATTGCTCAATTTGGTCCAAATCTCACCACTAATTGCCTAATGGACTATTTCACTCTATGTCTGTTCGCATAGGGGCTAATTGAACCCAAAAACACATTATATGGTCACAAATAGGTTCAAGCATCTAAAATTATCCTCAATTTCCATTGTAATTTGACCCTAAACCTTAAATTTTAAACCCTAAACTAATTAATTTATCCTAAATTAACATCATTTAGAGTAATAATTATGTTCATAGGGCTCAATTTGGCCCACATCACATCATTCATTGCCCCAATTGACTAATTGGATTAATTTTTGATGATGTGGGGGATAATTGAGCCCAAAATCACATTTTATAGTCATAAATAGGATAAAAGAACTATTATTTTCCATAATTGCTTTCACCATTAGATCTTATACCTTAAAATCTCAACCCTAAGCCTTAAGCCCTAAACCCTAAACCTAAAATTTCAAACCATGTTTACATTAAACCATATGATTTAACCTCACTTAATTTAAATATATATCACTCAATTTAATGCAAATTACCATTATTTATATGCTTAATTGACTGATTGGCTCAATTTATGATGGCATCAGGGTTAATTATGTCAAAATCACTTTTTGTACTCATAAATGGGTTCAAGTAGCTTGATTACCTTTGTGATTTTCCACCCTAAACCCTAAATCATAAACCAATCAATTTATACTCAACTAACATCCTTTATAGTAATAATTATGTTCACATGGCTTAATTTAGCCCAAATTGTATCACTCATTACCCTAACTGCCTAATTAGCTCAATCTATGATTAAGTGGGGGCCAATTAAGCCCATAATCACATTATGTAATCATAAATAAGTTAAAGGATCTAAATTTATCCCTAATTACCTTCATTATTAGACCTTATACCCTAAAATCTAAACCATATCTACCCTAAGCCTTAAGCCCTAAACCCTAAACCCTAAGGCTTAAATCATAAACCATGTTTACCTTAAACCATTAAATTTAACCACACTTAATTATGTTCATATGGATTAAATCAATTAAACTCACATTACTTAATGGCCTAAGTGGTTGATTAGCTTAATTTGTTATGGTGTTGGGGCTAATTGTGCTCAAAATCATTTTTTGTACACAAAAAGAGGTTTAAAAATCTCAATTGCCTTTCTAATTTGACCCTAAACCCTAAACCAATCAATTTATCATCAATTATCATAATTTAGAGTAATAATTATGTTTATAAGGCTCAATTTGACCCATATTGCATCACTCATTACCCCAATTAACTAATTGACTCAATCTATAATGGCATGCCCATGGCCAATTGAGCCCAAAATCATATTATGTAGTCACAAATAGGTTAAAGATATCAATTTGGCCCATGTGCCTTCTTGATTAGACCTTATACCCTAAAACCTAAACTTAATATACCCTAAACTCTAAACCCTAAACCCTAAATCATAAATTGTGAACCCTAAAACTTAAAACAATCGATTTAACCCCACTTAACATCCTTTAGAGTAATAATGGCAATCATATCAATTAATTCAATTCAAACCACATTACATATTGGCATAATTGATTAATTGGCTTAATGTTTTATGTTTTTTAGTAAATTATTCCCAAAATCACACTCTATAGTCATAAATAGGTTCAAGTGGCTCAGATTGTCTTTAGTTGCCTTTGTGATTATACCCTAAACCCTATACTCTATACCTTAAACCACAAGTTATAATTTTAAATTGAAATTAATATTAAAAAACTATAATAAAATAATAGATGGTGAAATGCATGTGAAATGCATTTCACCACAAATTGCATACGTGTTACTACTAAATACATAGTAATAAAACATACATGATTCTTATGTTTTAATTTCAAACACATGTTTGAAGGAACGGGAATGGCTTAGATTTCTGATCCTGAGGCATGAACCTATAAACACACATCCAAATGTAGTTTTTGAATTAAAACATCAAAATTCAACTTTGGTCATGCTACACACTATGAATTTTATTGAAATTTTTCTTTAAAATATTACTACAACATCAAATACACTCTCCTCTTTCTATATATATATATATATATATATATATATATATATATATATATATATTCATTAATTTTAAGGTTATTATCTTTATTTATTTCTAAATGAGTCTTTTTATAACTCTATATGTTACAACTATACATGTTCATATTTTTTATGTATCTTTTGATTCATCAATTTAAAATGAAAAGAAACTATATGGTTATAAACTAGAACTTATTATATACACATTTAAAAAAATAATATTTTTGATATTTTTTGAGGCAGTTAGGGGGGCTACATGGTTGGCTATATGTTATTGATCATATTTCAGGGTCTGTTGACTTGTGAAATTAATTAAAAAAAATATTCATTAATTAATTTTAAAAAAATATAGGTTTCAAATTAGATTATCTTATCTAACTTTCCACCAAAAGGTTCAAAACAAAACTAAATGATGCTCATAAAATGATGGGCCACACAGAAAGCTATCTACTTAGCTTTTGCCAAAAAATAGTAATACTTCTTCAAATTTTTGATGTTTGAATTATTTATACTTGACCATTTAAAAATCAAATTAGTAGTTTAAAAACTAGATTTGAAATTATATAGTTCATATTCACATGACATCTTCAAATTTTGAATGTAAGTGTCTCAAATAATCTGTACAAGTTGAGGTTTTTTATTTTTTAGGAAAAACATGTCCACTTAAGACCCCCTTTTGGCCCATTATTTCCCTACACTTACCCATATCTCATTTAGATGATATGATAGATGTTTTTTTAAGATAAAAATGCTTTACTAATATTTATCTAAGGAGTGGTTACTATCATATTTGGATTTGTGAAGGAGATAAATGGAAAAAAACATTCAATACTAAGGATGGATTATCTGATATGCGGATGGGAGTATGGTGAACTTGGGTGTGTGGAACAGCTCACGGCTCAGCTAGGGCAGCCGTGCCCTAGCTGATTATAGTTCTTACTTTTGTGTGTGCGCAGGGTGGCTTGGGTAGGAGTGTAGGGAGGTGAAGGATAGCAGGTACAGAAGGAGGACAAATTCAGTTGGAAGCAGGATGGAATGACAAGGACAGTAGAGCCCCAATAGGGAAAGCAGTTTCACCAAGATAGTAGGCAGAAGTTCTCAAGGGTAGGGTGCCAGAATGAAGGAGTCAGTTGGGACATAGCAGATTGCAGGGGTGCAGGGCACTAGCTCAACTGGAAGGACAAGAATCTCCAAGGTTAATGGGTGCCTAGAACACTGCAACGAGAGACCGAAATTGGTGATTCCATTTGAAATGATAGCAGAGGATGTGGAATACTACATGAAACATTCCTTGTACTGTAAATTCCTGGGTTTGAAAGTTTCTCTACCTTTTTTGGAAAATTGGGCTCACAGATTGTGGGAGCCGACAGGAGAAATGGAATTGGTGTTATTGGCTAACAGTTTCTTCATGGTTACCTTCAACTACCTGGAGGATAGGAATTGAGTGTTTGAAGGAGGGCCATATTTCTACAATCAGGCTGGTCTCTTCCTGAAACCGTGGCATGCTAGTTTTAACCCCACTGAGGAGTTACCAAATAGGGTTCCAGTGTGGGTTCGTCTCCCACAAATGCCAATCGAATGCTGTAGGGAGGATGTTCTGCTAATGATAGCTTCAATAATAGGGAAACTGGTGGGGTCTTCCTCATAAACTATGGGGGAAAAGATCATGACATATGCCTGAATATGTGTAGAGATTGACTTAAGCAAACCTTTACCAGATGCGGTTGATATGTGTGCAGGAGAGTATTCTTGGGTTCAACAATTAGACTATGAGACCTTGCCATTTAGATGTCATCTCTGTCATGAATATGGGCATTTGGTTAGAAGGTGCCCAAAAAATAAGGTGGAGGAGCAACAGCCCGCTTCCTCACCTCCCAAGAATAAGTCAGTTGCGGAGGAGAAAAAGAAAGAATCTAGAGGGGTTGGGGGCAAGGACACAGAGGGGTTTACGCATGTAAAGTCTAGAAGTAGAAATAAAGGATATAAGAGAACCTTTTTGGAAAGGCAAGAGGATGACTCTTTTAATATATTTGTGATCTTGGAAGAGTTAGGGCAGCAGGAGATTAATCCAGGTTTTGTTGATGGAGTAGTGATGATGGAGGAAATAGAAAACACAGTTCAGGAGGCTTCTCTTCCTCTGGAGTGCATAGCAGAAGTGTCCTTTCCAATGCAGGTAGAGGGACAAGGGAGAGTGCAGACTTTGGCAGAAATGTTAGAAGAAAGGTTCTAAACTAGGGCGGCTAGAGGGGAGATGTCACAGCCAGGGGTGGAGGAGGAAGAGAAGCGCCAGAAAGCTCCTTCCAGCCTGGGAATTCTTCAAAGAGAAAGCAAAAAAGGATCTTCAAACAAAGGTGGGAAGGTGGGGCGAAGGAAGGAGATAGAACGAATTAAGGTGATTGGGGAGAATCTGGTTGAATCAAGGTCGGTTAAGACCTTGGACACACACTTTCTGCACCCTTTGAAATGATTACGGTGTCATGGAATGTAAGGGGCTTGAATAGCGGCCCTAGACAAAAAGCTATTCAAGAGTTAATTAGGAATCAGCACCCTAACATTATCTTCTTACAGGAGACCAAAGTGTCAGTCGAGTTCATGTTGGGTATTTTCCCAAGGCTGTGAGGTCAAGGATCATGCCAGTGCATTGGGGCATATGGGGCTGCCAGAGGATTAGCTTGTTTTTGGAATCTGAGGAAGGTTACACCAGTGACCTGGCTGGCCTTTAGATTGGTGTTATCTATGGTGGCCTTGTGCATGGATATAGGGGAGTACGTGCTTGTGTCAAATGTCTATGCACTCGTGGATCTACAAGGTAAGATCTCTATTTGGAATAGCATTCAGCTAGTCCGCAAGGAGTTTCCCTATTTGCCTTGGATCTTAGCTGGAGATTTTAATGTTATTATGGATTTATCAGAAAAAAGGGGTGGAAATATCAGATTGGATCCATCTTCTTCTCTTCTTAACGAGAAGGTGGCTAAACTTAATCTGGTAGACATCAAACCAAGCAATGGGGGTTTCACATGGAACAATAGAAGGCTGGATAATGATTTTATAGCAGAGCAAATTGATAGGTTTTTGGCATCTTGTTTTTGGGTGGGAGGCAGGTGGACGCTCAACTTTGAGATTTTGGACTGGCAGGGCTCAGACCATTGGCCCATCAAGTTGAATATCTCCTTGGCTGTCATGCATCAGAAGCCTCCCTTCAAATTTCAGATTATGTGGTTGCGGGATCAAGATTTATATGGCCGCATCACAGAGTGGTGGAGAACTGGTCGGCCTTTGACTGGGACAGCGATGTATGTTTTTGCAAAGCGTCTCCAATTTGTTAAATACCAGTTACAAAGATGGAATAGGCAGAGTTTTGGCAACCTCTTCGAGGAGAAGAAGAGAGCACAGGAGGAGCTTAATGATATTACTAGATTAATCCATGAAGAGGGGCTGACTGAGGATCTATTGAGAAAGTAAGGGAAGGCGGTCAAGATCCTGGAGGAATGGGAATTGAGAGAGGAAATTTTTTGGAAACAAAAGTCAAGGATTGACTTGTTGCAAGAAGGTGATAGGAATACGGCCTTCTTCTTCAATTTAGTCAAGGCTAGACATCATGGTAACGTGCTCACTTCTCTTGTCACGGATCGAGGTGAGGTTGTCTCAACTACTAGTGATATTTGTAATGAGGCCGAACATTATTTCAGTACTCTCTTCCAGGAGGATGGGCAATGGGATGAGGCCATGGAGGACTTGATCTTATCTTGTATTCCTTTAGTTGTGTCTCAAGACATGAAGGAGAAGTTGGGTCACCCGATTTCGGTTGAGGAATTGAAGAGGATTGTGTTCTTGATGAAGAAAGGTAAGGCTCTAGGACCGGATGGGTTTCTGATTGAATTTTACCAAGAGTTTTAGGAGATTATTAAGGATGATTTGTTAGCGGTGGTTCAAGAGTCGCAGGCTAATAAGTAGATGTTACGGGCATTGAATTCTACCTTCCTGGCACTCATTTCGAAGGGGGAGGGGGTGGATTTCCTTATCCAATTTAGGCCCATTTCATTGTGTAATGTTATTTACAAAATTCTCTCAAAGCTGATTACTGAAAGACTGAAGAAGTGCCTGAAAGCACTGGTGGCAGAGGAGCAAAGCGGCTTTGTGGAGGGCAGGCAGATTTTGGATGGTATTGTTATGGCTACGAAGGTGGTCCATTTGATGTCAAAGTCTAAGGAGAAGGCAATGTTCATTAAATTGGACATGTCAAAGGCGTATGATAGGGTGCGATGATCCTTTCTTTAGAGAGTGTTGTGGGCCTTTGGCTTCGCGAGGGAGTGGATAGAGTGGGTTATGAGCTATGTTACCATGCCTTCATTCTCAGTCTTGGTGAAAGGAGAACACACGAGGTTGTTTGGGGCTACCAGGGGCTTGCAATAGGGAGACCCTCTTTCCCCCTATTTATTTCTTCTTATGGACAAGGGACTTGGCCATCAGATCAGAGAGTACATGAGGGCGGGAGAGATTCAGGGATGGAGTTGGGGCGGTGGACTACATGTTCTCTCACACCTCCAATTCGTGGATGATGTGGCTTTGATGGGAGCTGCCACCATCAGTGAGGAGACCAATATCTGTAAGTGCCTGGATGCATATCTTTCAGCTTTGGGATAGGTTATTAATGAGGAGAAATCATCCATTTTCTTCTTCAATACGCCTTTGGCTATACAGAGGAGAGTGGCTGAGATTCTTCGATTTCAAATTGGTAATCTCCCGATTATGTATCTTGGTATTCCAGTTTCCACGGGGAGGCAATCCAAAGAGTCTTGGCAAGTTATTTTGAACAAATTTTGAGCCAGAGTGAATCATTGGACCCACAGATGGCTATCTTTCACGGGCCGGGTCCAATTGATTCAGTCAGTGGTTCAGGCTCTCTCCCTCTATAGGTGTATGCTACAAGTGGCACCCATTAGCTTTGTGCAGGACTTGGACTCTCTGGCTAGACAGTTCTTATGGGCAGGGAACCTTTCATCGACCAAATGGAGCCTTATCCATTGGGATGTTGTCTACAGCCTGAAGAGATTTGGGGGTTTGGGCCTAAGACAATCCATGTTGGCTGTTACGGCCTTGGCGGCCAAGTTGTACTGGAGATGGTGTACTGAGCAGGACCGAGTGTGGGCCAAGGTGTTGGCACACAAGTACTTCCCTGGGAATGCTTAGAAGGACATTCCTTGTTATTGTCTATCAGGGATTGGCTCAGTGATCTGGGACACGCTTAAGAAGGGGGTGGCTCTTATCAAAGGTGGGTTGTTTTGGATTTGAAAAAGTGGGATGGAAGTGCAATTCTGGCATGATTCGTGGGATGGTTGTCCTCCCATAACATAGTAGTACCCCCACCTTCAAGCTCTATCTCAGAGATTTTGTGAGGCTGGGTGGGTTAAGGTGAGTGATTTTAAGATTTTTCTTTATCAGGATCAGCTTTCAGATGTGAGATGGAAGAGTCAGGCGGATTGGCCGGTCAGAGGTATGGAGAGGGAGTGTGAGGAGCTGAGGGGGATTTTGGCCAGGCATAATTATTGTGCCCTTAGAGGGGTGGATGAGCTGGCGTGGTTTCCCCATCCCAAAGGAAAATACACCATTTCTGTGGGATACCAAGAGCTTGTTACAAGGAAATTTGGTGAAGGTAGGGAGGTCACCTGGTGGAAGCAAACCTGGAGTAAGTTCTCATGGCTGAAATGCAATTATTTTGCTTGGACTTTGGCCTAGAATCGATGCCTGACTTGGGAGAATTTTCACAAAAGAGGCTTTGTTGGACCATCTCAGTGCATTTTGTGTGGTGTGGAGGAGGAGAGCTTGTCCCACATCTTCTTTAATTGCTAGTTTACTAGACGCATTTGGAACACCTGGTGGGCGGCGTGGAGATGCAGATCTATTCGTGCCTCTTCTTTGGCTGATTTTTGGCAGCATTTGAGTCATCCGACCCCTGCTACACACTTCCTGAATGACGTTTGGTATGTGGGACTGATTTTCTTGTTGTGGAAGGTGTGGCTAGAAAGGAACAGAAGAATTTTCAATGATGTCAGGCTGGAGGCATCGTAGGTCTAGGGCAGAATCTATAGGATGATTCGTGAATCAGTCGAGGCCAAGTGTGAAGTCAAAATGCCCATGAACAGAAGCAACGCTATGGTGGTGGACAGTTTGGGTATGAGTAGGCTCTCACCTAACTTGGCATGTGTGAGGAGAAGAGAGGGCGCGTAGCAAAAAGTATAGAGAGGAGGGACGTGGAAGCCTCCTCAAGGGGACTTTTTGAAGATTAATACTGATGGTTTGTCCAAAGGGAACTTGGGTCCGGCTGGTATCGGAGGAATTGCCAGAGATGCTTCGTGTGTGGTCATTTTCCTTTTTTTAGCCCATAAAGGAAAACAGACGATCAATATCATGGAAGGATCAGCCATTTTGTTTGCATTGAGGAGAGCTTACGAGATGGGCTGGCACAAAGTAATTTGTGAAGCCGATTCCCTAATCATGATTAATATGATTCAGGAGTCGCAAATTCATGATGTGAACTGGCAGTTATCCCTGATTGTCTAGCAGATTTTAGAAATTAGTCAGCTTATGGATTCGGTGATTTTTGCCCATGTCCCTCGAGAGTGGAATAGAGCAGTGGATTGTTTGGCTAGATGGGCTTCAGAGGGAGCGGAAGGGAGGCCGGTGGTCGAGGAGGCTCAGTTGCCAGTTGATATTCGATATAATTTGGAGTGAATTCTTATGGAAGAGGGAAAGGTTTGCGAGTAATTTTCTTTGTTTTTGGTTTTCTATTGATTGTATTTGCCAGATTGGCTGTTGTTGTCTTTGTAATTTTTTCAGTGATTGAATAAAGTTCTTACCCCTAGTTATTTTTAAAAAAGGATGGATTATCTGAGTGGATGGTGATGTCATTCAAATTATCTAATGTACCCAAAATATGTATGAGGGTGATGAAAACAATTTTATGAGATTACATTGATAAGTTTGTGGTGGTTTATTTTGATTATATTTTGATATTTATTAATATTAATGAAGATCACTTAAGGCATTTGATAATGGTATTGGAGTTGTTAAGAAAGGATAAAATCTATACAAATTTGAAGAAGTGCAGATTTATGTAGAACATTTTGGTATTTTTAGGATTTGTAGTTTCAAATGATGGAGTAAGGATCGATGAATAAAAAATTAAGGCAATTACTGAGTTTCCTATTCCAAGAAACACAATAAAGGTAAGAAGTTTCAATGGTTTAAAAACATTTTATATAAGTTTCATTAAAATATTGTTGCAACAATAGTAGATTACATGAGAGGAAAATAATTTGTGTGGACAACATAAATAATAAAAATCTTTGAGTTGTTGAATAAGAACATTATACAAAAACTGATTTTAGCATTACCAAATTTTAAAAAAGTGTTTGAGGTTGATTGTGATTATTCATATGTGGGAATTAGTGTCATGTTGATTCAAATAAGGAACGTCAATAGCATATTTCAATGAGAAATTGAATAAGGTAATAAATATTTATTCTACATATGATGTTGAATTTTATGCTATTATACAATCATTAATACATTAGAGGCATTACTTGTTGTCTAAGGAGTTTATCTTATTTACAAATCACGAGGACTTCAAGTATGCGAACACTCAAAATAACTTAAATAGTAGACATGAAAAGTGGGTGTATTTATTGTATGGATATACTTTTATTTTTTAACATAAATTAGGAAATCAAAATCAATTAATTGATGCTTTGAGCAAGGGTATGGCTTTCTTAACTACTATGGTGAGTGAAGTAATTGGATTTAAAGTTGTTAAGGAATTATAGGATATGGATCCATATTTTAGAAAGATAGTTTAGCATTATATTAATCCCATATCATGTGTGGTCATTACTATTCATGACTAATATCTATATAGGATGGTTATCTCTTCAATGGAAAACAACTATGTATTCTAGTTGCATCTCTAAGTGACAATATTATAAGAAAAATGAACATTGGTGGTTTTACTCGATGTTTTGGTAAGGATAAGAAAATATCTTTGGTGGAGGAGAATTATTTTTTTCCAAATATAAAGAGAGATGTATCAGGATATGTTTCAAGATGCATAATATGTCAAGTGGCTAGAAACTATGCACATAATACAGGGTTGTACATGCCATTACCAATTTTAAGAGTACCATGCATATACTTGAGCATGGATTTAATGTTGGGATTATCAAATACACAAAGAGGTAATGATTCATTTTTTGTTGTTTTATACAAGTTTTTTAATATGGTTAATTTTATTACATGTAATAGAAACCAATGATTCCACTAGAGTTGTATAACTATTTTTTTAGCATGTTGTGAGATTACATTGTATTCAAAAAACCATTACATCATATAAGGAAATAAAATTTATAAGTCATTTTTAGAGGAATTTATGGAATAAGTTCAAAATTTTGTTAAAATTTAGTAGTGTGTACCACTCACAAACATATATACAAACAAAAATTGTAAACATGAACTTGGGAAATTTATTGAGATGAATAGTTGGAGAGGAGCCCAATTAATGGGACTTAGCTTCACCATAGGTTGAGTTTTAAAATAATAGTTGAGTTAATAGATCAATAAGAAATTCAATATTTCAATTTTTTTATGGGAGAAATCATATGGGTGTTTTATATTCAATACAGTGACCAATTATAGAATGATTTAGTGACAATGCAGAAGCATTTGCATAGCATATACAACAGTTGTAAGAAGAAGTGAGAAGAAAACTGCGTAAAAGTAATGAAAAGTATAAAGTATTAGAAAATGTCAAAATAAGGTCAAAGGTATTTTAATAATTATATTTAGTGATGGTTTACTTTATGAAATAAATATTTCCAACATGCACATACAATAATTTGAAGTATAAGAAAATTGATCTCTATAAAATTGTGAAAAAAATCAATGACAATGCTTATGATGTGAGTTTACCATATAATTTTGATATATATCTAGTTTAATGTTTTAAATTTATATGTTTTACATGGGTAATATGATAAATGGGAAGAATATGAATAAATATGTTGGTAACAATAGGTACTAAAGAATAATAAAGAAAAGATAACATAGGTTTTGGATAAGAAGATAGTGCACACAAGATAAAGAAGTTATAATAGGTATTTGGTACAATGAGAAGGACTAAAATAAGAATAAAAAACTTGGATTTTAAAATGGGAGATGAAATATATTGACAAGATTAAATTTTATGGTTTTAATTAGGGTAACTTGTAGGAGTTGAGTTGTTTTTAACCAGAGGAGAATGATGAAGAGATCAAACTTCTAGAGCCCATAACTTTTGATCTATAACTTCGTTTGAGCTCTCAATTTTGCCAAAATGATCATATAATTTTTTTTAATTTATATATAATCTAATATATCTAGTTAGGTATGTTTTTAAAATGTTTTTATGACATACATGACCATCTTAGGGTTTAAGAATGCATTTTAATATTTTTTTCTTGTTTTTTCTATTTTTAGAAATAACATATTTTTGTTCCTAGATAGGAACATCAATTGAAATTAGTACATTATGTTAATTTTAGTTTTTATAAGATATGTGCATATTTTATTTCCATCCCATAATGCATGCAAAACATACCAAAAATAATAATTGAAAAATTACTAGTAGATAAAAGTTACTAGAAATAACAATTTTCTACAAAGTATTGGGTCAGTTAGCTTTAGGTGGCTTCTGATTTTTTTAATCATTCATTACAAATCCAATTTAGAGTTGATATTTATTTAAAAACTCTTATGTAATATTTTATTCATTCAATTAAAATCAATAGAGAAGTTTTCTTTCATGTAATTTATGATTTTTATGTCTATTGATATTATGCTTAACTAGTGTGTGTTTTCATCATAAATTATGTTTTTTTACCCATTTCTAAACTTTTCCTAAAAAACAACAATATTTTCATATAGAGAAGAATTTTATTGAGGTCATAAAAAGTACTTCATCTCCTAACTAGGCATATTATGAGATTAAGAATGTGGTCATAGGAATTATTATCCACCCCTAATGTTGTGGTGATTCTAGTTTTAACCATGAAACACTAGAGGTGGATATCTCCAACTGTAACTTGAATGTTGAAAACATCTATTTTCAATGTTTATACATGTTAGAAAATTTCAAAAAACATGTATTTCAGTGAATTTAGAGGTCCTGGTTCTAGGCACATATGTAATTTTACTATCCTAATTTTTTAGAAGAAATGGATTTGTATGGGGAGGTTTTAGAAGTGGAAATTTCTGTTGGAAAAAATGAACTTGTCTCTTGACTGCATAAAAATATGATTTTAGGAATAATCAATATCTTCTCCACCACATATACATATATTATTTTATATCAACTTTATCTAGGTTAAAATTATATGGATTTGAAATAAAAATGATTTTTATATTAGTTCATTTTAAAAACATACAGTTTTTATTTTGCATGTGCCTATAGTTTACCTTTAAAAACCCTCAATGTTTTCATATAGGGAAGGATGTTTTTAAGGCTAAATTGTGTATTTTGTATCCTTAATGGGCATACTCCATTAGAAACAATGTGTTCATAGGAATTATTTTCCATAGTTGACATGGTGGTGATGTTATTTTATAGCCACAAAGCATCATAGGTGGATATTTCCTACCATGGCTAGAATGTTGATAACCTTGTTATCAATGCTTCTGCATGTCAAATCAATTGAAAAAACACATATTTGGGTGGATTCATAGATCATCCTCATAATTAAATGTGTAATTTTCTGATATTGGTGTGTTTTAATTTATGTATTTTTAATGGGATGTCTCTAAAGCATAAATTTCGATTGGAGGTAATGAACTTCTCTCTTGATTGCATAAAAATAACATTCCAATATTGATCACTATATCATATTCCATAAAATTATATAATATTTTAGATTGATTTTCTATAGGGTAAAGTTATAGGGATTCAACATTAATTTAAAGGTTATTTTATTGCACATAAACTACCTACGATTTTAATTTTATGCATGAATAAATTTCATCTAAAAACTTGAAATTGTTCATATAGTGAAGGATGTCCTTGAGGTTGGAATGAGTAATATATATCCTAAATAAGTATACTCTAAGGCCAATAATATTTTCTTATGCATTATTTTTCCACCCTTCATGTGGTTTTGATGCCAATTTTAAGCCACAAATCGCCAAAGGTGGAGATCTCTAATAACATTTTGAATGTTGGCAACATTTGTTGTCAATGTTTATACATGTTAGGGCAATTGAAAATATGTGTATCCAAGTAGATATAGATGTCTTTATCCTCAGAACATATGTAATTTTATTATTTTGAGGTGTTGTTAGTGATTTATTTTAAATGGGATGACTATGAAGCATAAATATCTATTGGAGGCAACAAACTACTCTTAATTGTGTAAAAATAGAATTTCAAGAATGATCACTATATCATTTGTCATGGATTCCTATCTCATTATATATACATGATTTTTGGTGGGGATTTGACATTCATGTGATTGTTATTTAATTTCATGTAAATGACTTAACATTTTAATTATATGTTTATCTAAATTTCACCTAAAAACTACAATTGTTTTGTGTAAGGAAGGACATTGTTGAGGCTAGATTGGGTAGTTCATCTCCTAACTAGGAATTATTTGATGGAAATAATGTGATCATGTCCATTATTTTCTACCCCAAAATAATAATAAATTAAATATCAACTACCATATGGTTTTATAACATTGAATAAATGAAATTTATGAGTAAACCTCATCCATAGGCATATAATACAATTCAGTAATACTATTCATAATAGAAGTATCATGGTGTCACTCCATGGTGTTGTTAGTAAATCTAGCTTTTACATTGTGTAAGGTTGAGTATTTACAAGTTGATATTTACCAAGAGCTAAATATAGTTAGTTAGTTTATATATCATAATATTATTATAAATAATATTATGATATTAGGTTAGAATATTATATTATTGAGATATATTATTTATATTGTTGTAATAATATATCGTAAATAAGGGTTTGCTTAATTAGAGGGATTTGGGTAAAAATTTAGGGGAGAGAAGTTATCCATAAATATAAGAATAATGTTCCTATATAAATATGTAACTACCATATTATTTAATTAATCGAAGTGTGCAAAAATAATATAATATTAGTGTTTTAAGAAATTTCCTATGTGCAGCTCTTTAGTTTTTTGTGCTCAAATCTATACCAACCTCATCATCTAGTATTAGAGCAAGTGATTTTCCAGTATGAGTTGATATTTTATGAAGGGGTAGTGATTTTGTTCTATAATGCCCCTATGGATGGAATCATTGAGATAAAGATTAATGTGTAAAAATTAAAGGAGATATTCATCATTCAAAATAATTTTAGAAGTTAGAGACATCACGTAGTTGTGGACAAACTTATGTGGAAGGAGTAGATAAAGGTGTTTCATGATAGATCTAGAGGAGAGCGTGCAGTATTTGGTGCACAAATGTAAGAAGAATTATCTACATTACTATTTTTTTTTGGAATTTAAACTCTCAGATTTACATTCTTCAAGTCAATTTTCTCATGAATCCATGACTTTGGTGTTGGTCTTTACATAAAAAAATGCAAAGCTAATTTGTTTTGTTATATAAGAATATTCTGGACTCATTTTATTGGGATTGGTTCAAAATTACAACACCAATTAATGTCCAAATCTTATCTAACACATATCATACAGCTATACCAGATCTGCATATTAATGTCTTAGTCATGGAAATTGACCACAAATCCTTCTATGACAGCTCACCTCAACTCAACATCTCCACATTGGTATTTGAATTAGCTTGAATGTGTTTTGGTTTAAATACTGCATTCTAAGGCATAATGTATTCAATGTAACAACTTGTCATTACAATTATACATCTCGTCACAATCCAAAATTCATTTTATTATAGCATCAATGCTTGATTGCACTCTTCATTCAAATTTTTCACTTTTACAAGTCCATGCAACCATTTTATGCATTCATGCATTGTAGAATGATTCTATTTAAAATTTTCCTTTTGTGTTCCATATTGAGCTCACCCTCTAACTTACATTCTCCATTGGAATTCTTTAAATCATAATATAGGTTGTGTTTTTTTAATAAAGTTTTTTGGTTTATGTTTCTAGTTTATTGTAGTTTGTTAGCATTTGTCATGCTAATAGCTATAAGACAAGTTTATAATTTTTCAGGTGATTTTGTTAAAAGAGTTATGTCATAGTTTGTTTTTGTGGCATGAGTCAAAATATTAAAACTTAATTAGAGATTAATTTTTATGTTTTAGTCTTTAAATTAAGTTTAAGTCTTCAAAGTGTCCATAGTCATTATTATTAATTAATTGTGTCTTTTAAAGTTAATATAGAGTCTTTATTAGTGTCTTTTTTTAGAGTCATCTTAGTCATGTTAATTTTATAAAATGATTAAAAGTGTCAAAATTATTTTTATTGGTAAAAAATTTAATGTTTGCTCATCAAAAGTTTCAAAAATGTCAAAAAGAGTTGATTTTTAAATATGTCGAGTGTGTTGTCATTTATAAAAGTCATTTATATTAGTCAGTTATTAAAATTCAAATCCTTTATTTTATGGACACATTATCACTTGTATATGATGTCCAAACTATGGGGGGATTTGCCTCAAAAAATTCATGCAACTAAGCTTCATCGACACATTTGTTACATAAGCAGCTTCTTCTACTAGAGGTTGGATGATACACAGAGGTTAGAGGTCTTTTAGTGACCTCTCATTAGCTACCAATGATGGGGCCACACCAATGATGTGGTGACAGTTTGTGTGGTGTGTGTTTTTATAGTTTCTATTATGTTCTTAATAAACAAGAATAGAAAAATAATGCATGTTCATGTAATGTAATTTGTGTATAATTCCAAACATAATTCCCTACTGTAAAAACATTGTGAAAGGACAAAAACACCAATGTAAGTTAGTTCATGGATCTTGGAAGGGTTTTTGGTAGAGATATAGATAACCACAGGAGGTGAACAATTTTTTGGAAATAGTTAGGAGAAAAGCTAATGCAGAGATCCTACAACTACCTTACTTCTTTATGGAGGTGACCCTCAATGACACATGCATTATAGTCACATAAAATAATTATAAGATGTGTTCTTTTTCATAATAGTGGTCATGTATAAAAATATTATGTCAGTAGTATACAGACCTAAGAGTATACAGTGGCATACAATTCTATTCATGCTAATTCTTGGAGGTAGATGGTGTTCCTATTCATATCAAGGTTTATGGTAAACCTATAAAACCATGGGAGGAGTGAGGCTCTCTTTATATCAAAGTCATGAGCCAAGTAGGGCATTCTACAATGGGTGAGCATACTATAGATAAGAGTGTGAATTTTTTGGCACCATGTTAAAACTATGGGAGGGGGGGTGTTAGGAAATATAGCTTTTACATTGTGTAAAGTTGAGTATTTACAGGTTGATATTTATCGAGGGGTAAATATAGTTAGTTAATTTTTATATGAGAATATTGTTATAAAAAATATTACGATATTAGGTTAGAATATTATATTATTGAGATATGTTGTTTATATTTTTGTAACAATATATCACAAATAAGAGTTTGCTTAATTGGAGGGATTTGGGTGAAATTCTAGTGGATAGATGTTCTACATAAATATAGGAATAATTTCCTATATAAATATGTAACTACCATATTTATTTAATCAAAGTGTGTAGAAATAATATAATATCAATGTTTTAATAAATTTCATGTGTCCAACTCTTTAGTTTTTTGTGCTCAAATCTATACCAACCTCATCAGGTGCATCCATCCAATTTATATGCCTCTTCATAAATTACAATATATGAGGTTAATATTATATGAATATAGTTTCAATAAAATAATGAAATTAAAATAACAATAATATGTAAAAAAATAATTATAACAAGGTCAAATGCTTTAATATTATAAACCATATAATATGTGAACATGTTTAACCCTAATTTTTATAATTTTGGGGGATAGGCTCAAGAATATATAAATAATTAAAGCATGAGGGTGATAAACTAATCTATCTTAGGATAATTAATTGTGAACTTAGTTAAACAAATATTCTAAATTATAATATTGATATGTGCTAAATATAGAAAGTATTAATTTTGAAAGATGTTCAATTGATTATAATACTAAAGACAAATGATACTTAGTTGGTTTTACTATTCATAGGTAGATCTAGACTAGAAATACTTGTAAAGTATATAAGATCATTTTTATATATCACTCATCAGAATCTAAAAATTGTACTTCTAAAGACACAAACACTACCATTAGATTTGAACACTATCATTAACACTAGAGTCTAATTCTAACATGGGTATCTATTACATAATAATGATAGGATTTGGATGTGATAAACTTCATTATTCTAAGATTTTTTCACCTTCCTAATGATGTATCTGGATATGAGTTACAGGGTATCACTCTTTGTTGATTGATCAAACCCTAACTCTTCACCCTTGAAATGAATTTCATAAACATGGGTTAGTGGGTTCATGGTGTTGATCTAACCCCAAATACCCTTTTATCCATGGTTACTACCTATATATCAATACTTGAAGGAGGGCCAAAAACTTATGTAGTTATATATGTGGAAATGTGTGTGTACAAGGCTGAAATATGTTATATGATGATGCATACAATGATCTTTTTTGTAAATTGACAAAAATACCTCATTAAATACTCTTTTAATGCTTCATACCTATAATATGACTACTCCTATTATTGATATTAAAATAGGGATGAATAAGTTAAAATAGCTTGGTTTTTAAATTGATTAATTTAGATTTAGTATGTATTGGCTTCGTACATTGCTAGATGAGGAATGAGAAGGATTAGACTTGTATTTATACCACACATTTTGAAAATATCTCATGATAGGTTTAAATAATACAAATAGTCCAAAAAATATGTTTTGAATAAATTTCAAATTTGATAATGTTTTACAACTACACGCTAGATAAGGATCTAGACACTAGCATTGGTGCTAGTGTCCTTTTGTGGCTGGTAGTTTCTAGAAGGCTAGAAAATAAATATGGATCTAAAATTGATGGTGAAAAATATTTATTAGGTTCTAAGCTTTATATGTAGTGAAGGATACTTGGGCCATCAAGATGATATGGATCAGATTAAGACATAACAATTTAGGCTTAAGGAGATGGTGAATGTGAGCCTTTTGGTAATAGGGAGGTCTAGAATTGAAGGGTAGAGCCATGATTCATATTTTTCAAATGTGCAAGACTGTGATTTAACCTTTTAGGGTTTAACTATGTAAAACCTATGTTTAGATTAAAGGGTTGAGATGTCTAAATTAGAAAAATAAATATGTAATAATTAATTACTAATTTGTTATATAATTTGACCTTATTTGACTTTATAAAAATATCAATAAATAGGCATAAATATAGACTTATCTAAAAAGTGATTATCATGGATGATCTAGGTTCTAAAAGTTAAGTTATGGATAATTATGAGTGTTGTTAATAGGATTTTGGTATCTGTCTACTCATTGGATAGTAGTGCCCTATATGGATAGTTATACCATGCTTGTGTAGTGTCCTTAATGTGGCACTAATGTCCCCTTTTAGTTAATATCATATTTTATGTGAGCACCTATGCATGTGTTTTTAGGTCTTGTTCCTACATGCATGAAACTTGGAGCTCTATGTTATTCTTAGAAAGGTTGATTTAGTGTGCAAACCCTAATCCTCCTTACAAGTATGGCATAAGCAATAATTGTGTGTTTTTTAGTAGGATAGGATGGAAATCCTCAACACACCACTATGAATATATTTTCCTATATACCAATACTATGAAAAGGGATCAATACCAATGTAGTTATCCAACCTAGTACTTGATGCAAGTGCAAGTGAATACTAGATTGAGAGTGAACTTGGATGCCTTAAATGTGCTTGATCTTTGAAATATATGAAAATTTGGATTAGATCTATTATATATGGTAGTATGTATAATTAGGGGACAATAGGGATCAAATACCTTAATTTTTCTCAACTTGACTTTGGTTTGAATGTGCTTTTACATCTCTTTTCCATCTAGTGAATAGAGGTCAATTAGACTTGTATTTATAGATTTATATATCTTGTATGGATAATAAAATGTGATTAGGCTAACCTTAAGAGGGGAAAAAATTTAAAAAGTATCCATTTGGAATATCTAAGGCTAAGGACAGTAGTGCCCAGTTAGGGACACTAGCACCTCATGGCTTTAGTGTCCCAAATGTGATGCTAATCTCCACTTGGAAAACTACGGAAAACTACTAAGTAAGTTGGGTTGGGATCTAGGAAGATAGTTTTAAGACTATGTTTTGGTTGATTGTGGGTGACTATGGCTTGAAAAATGAATTAAAAATTATTTCTAAGGATCTAGGATAGGTCTAAGGCTAAGCTAAGAATAGGGTAACTCAAATGACACTATTAGCATCCAATTACCACTTTTAGGTCATTAAATTTTGGCCCCCCTTTATTCTAGTAATGTAGAAAATTAAAATGACAAGTATAAAGGAAAAATAAGTATACCTAGACTTACCTAGGAAGTGAAGCTCATGTAGCTAAGTTTGAGCATGTGAATCTGAGTCTATGTATGTGAAATGTGATCCAAAGCAATGTCCTATAATAAAACAAGCAAAAACTAGTCCTTACATAAAAGATGATTAAAATCAAAATACTATACTAAAATAATGTAACTAATTAAAAATGAGTAAAGAGAAAGGAAATAAATGACTACACCTCATTGGGTACATGAACCAATACACAAACCTAGTGATAACATGTGCATGTGAGTATACATAGTGATCATATTGTTGAATAACTTAGACTAAGTTGATGGCTTACTCAATCCTCATTTGGGTATCTCAACAACTCAATCTGATTTTGACTCCACCATTACCTACCCCTACTTGTTGTATCCTAATATTTGTGAATAACTTAGATAAGAATATAATTATATTTAACCCTAAATCTATATGGTGGCCTCCCCCCCTCTATATAAACAGAGTTTTTTTGGCCTCCCCCCCTCCCCCCCTCCCCCCTCTATATAGATTTGATCTGATCTGATCTCTATAGATGGGGATGGGGATAGGGCCCTATAGATTAGAGTGGGGATTCTTCCCTATCATAGAGAGAAAGAAAGCTCACGGCGCTATCGCTCACTGCACCCCCCCTCCCCCCTCTATATAGACTCTCTATCCCTATCCCTATCCCTATCTAAACAGAGGGGGGCAACGGCCCTAGACCGTGGGGGTGAGCATAGCGAATACCCCCAAATATCTAGCCCATTAAACTCAACTTTATACTGGTTGGGGGGTTGCCAAAAAAACTATATATAGTTGGGGGAGGGGGAGGGGGGGAGGGGGGGGGGCCACCCTATAAAGTGGATTTAATGGGCTAGACTCTATGGGTGGATCAAGAACTCAAGTAGGACATGACTCCATCATTTCCCACCCATGTCAAGTAGATGCATATGTAAATGAGCTATGCAAAGTGATAAAACTATCTAACTAAGTAAATATAACTATGTATGTTAACTCTATGGCCAAACATGTATATTAAGTGGCTTTAGGCCACTTGAGAATGCTAACCACTATAGATGGAGTAATTCATGAATCTGGGGATAACCTAAAATGTGATATCAATTTTAGATAACATAGAGAATGACATGTAATTTTCCATTCCATATGATTAAACTATGTGTAGCTGAGTATATATAGATTATGTGTCATGCACATGCCCCCAATCTAGTATCTAAGTATACTGAGTTTAAACTGAGTATGTAATGGATGGATGTGTAATTGATTTGAATGTGGGAGTGATCATGTTGTATATGATGCTCCCAAATATTATTAGTTGGTATGAATATAAGATTAAACAAATTAATCGAAGCAAAATCTAAACATAACTATCAAAAATGTGACTTTATTTATGCAAATTTGTATTGTACCTAGTGTACTAGCTTGAATGATATAGATTATCCTAAAGTTGTGGATACAAGATAGTAGTGCCATCTAGTGTACATTAGTTCCATATGACACTAGTGTCCTAATCTAGGTGATAATGTCTATCTAGTCTAATTTTTTAGTGATCTAAACTAAATTCTTAGTCTCTATTTTTTCTTGTGTCTACCCTGAGTCTCATTTCTAAAATTGAGCCTGTGTGCTAAAATTTAACTATCAATAGCAAAGTAGGAGCCTGATATCTATGATAAACCCTTATGAATGACCCCTCTTTTGATGTTAGTTATGAAATATATGTAATAACTTACCTTTAAAGAATTAGTTTTCTAAAATGTATTAGATAGAGCATGCACATTATATTCCAATACAATGACAAACATAACATTAGATTATAAAAGTATTTGAGTATGAGTAAGTAATTTAAGATGTATGTTATAATCTATCATTTCATAAGGGTGTCAATATAGATTTAATCAAAGTATATATAAATAAATATAGATAACTACCTAGGGGATAGGGTATTATGTCCATCATGGATCCAAATTATGAAGGGTAGATGCATGAGGTTCCTCATGGCATCAAAAATTGGTGTTTTTGTGTGTAACAAGAAAATACAAATGTCATGGTGTAGAAGCATACAAGGAAACACATGAGGCATGCAAAATATAGGCCAAGGGGACACAATACAATAGACATGGGCACATGTCACTAAACATGAGCATGAAGACATACAAGGACATGTTCAAATCCCATATACATAAGCAACATGCAATTTGGTTTAGATCCACATATAAGGACATGTTCAAATATCCACATATAGAAGCTTGAAAATCACACACAATGGACATGACCACATGTCCAAGGCATACAAATAGAGAATTGGTGTAGATTTTAATAATAAAGCCATATGCAAATGACCTTAAAGATGGAAGAAACATAATCAAGACTAATCTAGGAAAACTAGAAATGAAAGCATGTATAATTGTGTAGTACGAATATATGTAGATGCTAGGATGCCTATTTACTAAGTATGACTAGTGATAGTCAACAAAAAATCTGAGTAATAAGTACCAATGATCAATATCAAGATAAATCAATGCACAAGTTGGAATGTATAGTATATAAAGATAAAACTTGGTGATAACAATTACGTAGGAGATGCTCCCAATGGGTATATGTATCAAATGTATAAACTTGGATTGGTGTAAATTCCCCTAATGGGTAGATGATAGTTGTTCTAGATCAGTGTAGTGGATTAGAGTCTTGTCTGTAATCTTCAAGCACTCGACAAGAATAAGTGAAGCATATGTGTATGAAAAATTTAATTGTACTAGGATAGATAATAATATGCAATATATGACAAGTAATATAAATGTAAACATAGCAACGCATATAATCTATAAATTTTATATTTTCAAAAAAATTGATTGTTTTTGTATTTTGACATGTTATATATTTTTTGTGTTTTTTGAGTATAATTTATGTACAAGAAAATGAAAATATATTATGTACAAAGAGAGAGAGAGAAGGAAGTATGTACAAGGGTAGGAATCATACTAACCAATGAGTATCATAAGAGACTCACTATCACTATGGCCTTTGTCAAAAATAGGAATGGTAATTTCTCATGCAGTGTGATTGATATATTGTAATTGAACATTGTTGTAGTACTAATCTGAGTAGTGTTCATCATCAGTATCATAATATTGTTCAACATCATAATCATGATAACCTAGAATGCTAGATGGATTTGCCTCATAATATGGAGTTGACCTTTATGAATTATGTTTTGGAATATTGATTGTGATTTTCCCTTTGAAACTATGTTTATTATAGGCATATGGTGTCATGGAGGCTCTTTTGATAGAAAGTCTTGTTTGAGAATTTTTGTTGGTTGAGAATGATTTTAGCTCTACAACTTAATATATTGCTCTTTCTATAATGTGTCATGTGTATCTAGATGTTTTTCCTTGATAAACAATATCTTTGACTAATGTGCTTTAGGATTTTCAATAAACCCCAAACCTTGTTTACCAATTTTATCAACTACTAGAATATGAAAAGTGATTCCTTGGGATTTTTTGCCCAAACCTTGATCATGATAATTGTATTGCTATAGATAATTTTTACCAAACCCATACCATTTTGAACATTTAAACTCATTTTAGAGAGGAATATTTAGTTGATTTATCTATGCTTGTACTATTTCTTGCTATGATTATGCTTTTAAAACCTTTTGTTGTTTTGAGATATGCTTTGGTAACCATTTTTATACTATTTCTAAATTTGACCTTTTTTGAATTGGTAGATGTGCTAGTGTATGTTTTTTGGATGAAATATCATTATGTGAGTCTTCTATATCCATCATATATTATATTTTCCTTTTAAATTCTAAACATGAATCAGTGCAGTGCCCATGCATTCTATGATATGAAAAAAATATGTAAATATCCTCATTGAGTATAGAAGAGGTAAGTTGATCAACTCAGCTTTAATAATTTCTATTAGTGTCTCACTTGAAATCTTATTTGACCTTTGAATGCTTTTTGAATCACTATTTATAGATGTATCATGTTATGATTTCATGTTTTGATATGTAACATTGTTTGCCACAAATTGACTAGTTGAAGATGTATAAACATGATTTACACTATTGTGCCTTAGAGGCATTTGTATTATAAATTGTTTTTCCAATGTTGTAACATTTTCATGTAGTAGTTGATTTTTATTTTATAAAAATGTAATAATCTTAATCATACTGATAATTTGATCACATAGAGTTTCACAAGTGCAAACCCTAGCTATTTTTATTTGAACATGTAGGCACACACCCTGTAGGGAAGAGGTGTGAATAGACTGAGTGGGTGGATTAATGATAGTGTTATAGGTTGCTTCATCCCATGTGGGAATGATAGAATGTACTTAGTTAGAGGGAAATTACCTATCACCCTCATGGAGATGAGGATGATAAGGAGATTATTTCCTTTGCATAGGATATGACATTGAATCTTGAAACATAGTTGTTAGCTTATGTGTGTATAGTTTTGCTTGTTAATGGAATTCCATATAGGATAAATATAACATGCTATGAGATATGACATATATTTCAATTGATATAAATCATCATCTATACATGTGTTTATGTATTTTTTGAGTTCATTTTGAATTAAAGGGAACAACTGTGTAAATGAAAGTATTAAACTTTGGGAAAAAAAGTAATTGATTTCTTTTGTCATTATGATCATGATGATATAAATTAGAAGATATATGAATCTGAAATATGAGTTTTGGAAATAAAATTTGAGTATAAATAGAAAAGGATACAAACCCTAAGTGTGTCTAGGGTTAGGGTTTTTTGAATCAAGGGTTTCTTTACACTAATTTAAATTATATATAGATAAATTGAAACATTAATATCAAATTGATTTATTTTAGCTAGGTTGTCTAAAAAAATCAAAAGTATGTATCCCTAAATTAATACAAAAAAAGTTGGATTAATTCAAGTTATGGTTTGAAGCAATTTTTGAAGTAATTCTGATTCACTAAATGATTTAACCATTTAGGTTCTAGCTATGTAAAACCTATGTTTAGATTAAAGGGCTGAGATGTCTAAATTAGCTAAATAAATATGCAATAATTAAGGACTGATTTATTGTATCATTTAACCTTATTTGAATTTCTACAAATAGTAATAAATATGCAAAAATATAGACTTATTTAAAAAGTGACTATCATGGATGATCTAGGTTTTAAAAGTTGAGTTATGGATAGTTTTGAGTATCATCAACATGATTATGGTGTCTGTCTACTCACTAGATAGTAGCACTGTCTATGGATAGTAGTTTCATTCTTGTGTAGTGTCCTCAATATGGCATGAATGTCCCCTTTTTGGTACTATACCTATTTTTTTGGAGCACCCATGCCTATGTTTTTATGTTTTATTCCTATGTGCACAAAACCTAGAGCTCTGGGTTGTGCTTGGAAAAGTTGATTTAGTGTGCAAATGCTAATATTCCTTTTAAGTATGACATGAGAAATAATTATGTGTTTTTTATTAGAATAGGTTGGACATCCTTAACATCTCTTTGTGAAGAAATTTTCCCACATATCAATACTCTAAAGAGGGATCAAGCCTGATGTTTTTTTCCCACCTAGTGATTAATGTAAGTGCAAGTGAATGATAGAATGTGAGTGGACTTGGATTCCTTGAATTTGATTTATATTTGAAATATTTTAAAACTTAGCTTAGGTTTGTTGTAGATGTTAGTATGTATAATTAGGGAAGAATATGGATCAAATACCTTAGTTTTGATCAACTTGTCTTTGGTTTAAATGTGCTTTTGAATTTATTTTACATTTAGTGAATAGAGGTCAATTAGACTTATATTTATAGATTTTTGTAACTTATATAGATAATAAAATGTGTTTAGGTTGACCTTAGTATGGTCACACATTTTTAAAATTATTCATTGAGAAGAGCTAGGGCTAAGGGCAGTATCACCCAATTGGGGACACTACTACCATGTGGATGTAGTGTCCCACATGTGGTGCTAATGTCCACTTGGTAGATTGATGAGTAATTTGGGTTTGGATATGGGAAGATATTTCTATGATTGTGTTTTGGTTGATTGTGGGTGATTATGGTTTTCATAATGACTAAAAAGTGTGTATAAGGCTATAGGATAGGTCTAGGGATAAGCTAGGAATAGGGTAACTCAAGCAACACTCTTAGCATCCAATTACCACTTTTAGATGATTAAAAATGGATATTCTATAAATATTTAGTTTTAGTATCTAAAAAACATAATATAATGTCAATTCAACACAATATAAGAATGCAATGCCAAAAAAGTGTACATTATCATATAGGCATACAACAAAACATCATATAAGAGATATCCTAATCATCAAAAATCCTCTATATAATTTCCTTATTCATATAAGGCTTTCTTTCAAACACCTTGATCATAAATGGAATTTCTTTAGATGGCTTAATTCCTCCAAGGTCTAACTATAGGTCATTTTACTCTCACAGCTCAATTGTAGTTAAACCTTTTCTTTTATAAATTTTGTTAGAAACTTTACATACTAGACATGGAATAAAGTTGAAAAGATAATTTGAAAATGATATAAAAAATTATTTAAACATGCGCTTACTAAAATATAGTGGTCATACTTAGTTTTATTTTGACATTCAACATGATCAATGGTAGGTTCAGTATCGCAACAAGAGTGTGAATGGAATAAATTCTAATATTCACTATCATATTCATGATATAGAAGGGTTGGACCCTACACACATATATATAGACATTTAAATCAATAGAATAAATAAATAAAATATAATAAATAAATTTAAAAATTAAATTTTATTATACCATATCACCCCCACTAATCATTCAAATAAGAGTATCAGATATCATCAGACAACCTTGTGTAGAAAATAGATTTATGTTCGTTATATATTCAAAAGTACTAATAAAACTTATTAAAACAAATATATATTAAAAATTATAATTTATCATACCCTAGTGAATTGTTGTGCATATTAAATTATAATAAAAACACCTATGTCTACTCCCACCCATATAGATGCAGGAGTCTCCACTTGGATCATAAACTAAGAAAAAATGATTGCTACTTTAGAGAGAGAGAGAGAGAGAGAGAGAGAGAGAGAGAGAGAGAGAGAGAGAGAGAGAGAGAGAGAGAGAGAGAGAGAGAGAGAATGTGTGTGTGTGAACTATAATATTAATAAAAAACTACCTTCATATATTTATACATTGGTTGAGTAATAATTGTAAATGTGTTAGTAGATGGTCAACATCTATCTATGACAAAGATGGGGCCATCTCCTGATGAAACATAGAAATTACATATATATTATTAAATTTTATATGTAAATTAATTATTACCTTTTAAATATAAATATTTTAAATTTAACATGTCAAATATTATTTATTATTATTATATTTTGTTTGAAACATTTCAAATAAATAAGACACGTGTAAAGGTGTAGTCAAGGTGTCTAAACCAAACTTATGTGTCAAAAATTAAACAGTCAAAACCATGTCATCTAGCCCCCTATAATCACCACCATAATTGGGATACATCACATCATCCTCATTATTTTAAGTTCTATTGCATACAAATCCATAAAATATGTAATGGTGTGGTTAGGTAGTTATTTATCCCTAAATTTTCAAGAGTTTATTTCAATTAAGTCATGAATAACCTCAAAATTTTGATTTCTAAATAATTCTAGGTCAAGTTTGAAAAGTGAGTTTAAGTTAAAAATCTAAATATTTTATACAAGTTAAGAAATTAAAATCAGGAGTTCATTTTCTTCCCCCATTCATCTATGAGGTTGGGCTTTATAAACCTTTGAGAGCATGGGAGGTGGAAATCCCCAATCTATGGTATTGTGTGCCTTCACGAGTCTAACATCCCTATGGTTGAGATTGCCCATTCCTAGAAACACATATGAATCAAGGCATACACCTATGGTCAACATTAATATGACATTGCATTCATCATGTTCTTGGTGACATGAAAGACCGACCATATGGATGTGAGAAGTGCACTCATGCATGGTGAGGACTGACTTCCATTGTGAACTGATAAATCATATAAAAAAATTTAAAAGGTATTCGAAGGCTCATTTTTACCACATTTCCATTGAGGCATAAGATTAATCTCAACCCACCTCCCATTTTCTCTCACTAAGGAAATATATTACAAATCTATAACCAAAATATTTAGTTTTCCAGGTATTCCCTTTGGTGTAACTTTTAGTGGCATTGATTCACTTTTTAGTAATTTATAGCTAGAGTGATATTTGTTCTACATATAGCCCTGCAGAATTATAAGATTTCACCATACTTTTTTAAGAGTATTCCAACTAGACAAATTATTTTATGACCGCCACAATCTGCTCCTTTAAACCACATCAACATTTCTTACCTCCTAATTTTCCCAATCTACAAGCTCTTGTCGAAGTATCTCTTTAACTCACCAAATTAAAAAAAAAATCAAGTAAAAATATATGGGGTTCGGAGCTTTACCTATTAATATGGATAAATATCCCTAACATTGGGGATTCTCATATTGGCCATATAGACCTAGAATATTTTCACAAAAAAATCAATTTGGAGAATCTAAATTATATGATTATTCACCTTTTAGAAAGTGGTATGTCTGAAGACAATGGATTTCCTATCTTGATTCAATGTTTAGATTTGGTACTCTCATGTGATCAACACTATGACCATATGACCAAGGAGATAAAATTAAGTGGTGGGTCTCTAATGGACAAATTGGATGGGGCATAAATGGGTATGACTTTGAGAATATTAGTGCATGAAACCTATGCAAGAATGAATTGGAATTGGTATAATTATACTAGGGTAAGAATACCTAAAATAAATTGAATACCATTAATTATTTATGGTTAAAACATAATAGAATTTGATTATCCACACTCTTGAAGAGCTTATTTAGATTAACTTTAAAGTAGAGCTATCATACATCATAATTCTTCTCAATCATGTGGTTGAAAATGAAAATGCCATGAATTTTTATCCATGGATGTTTATGGCTATGAACATCATTTTCAATGGGAAATAATACATTGATTGGGGATAATTTTCAATGAATATATTCATCAAAAACTAATCAATGTGGAGTAAACCAAGTAGTTTTTCATGAATTCATACTAGATTTACTCACTAGCTTTTGAATGAGTGTACCCTAGTCTCACTCATCTATCTAATGTTAATTCCTACACCTATGTATATGAATTATACTCTCATTTGACTCTAGATCAGATTAGAAATACTTCATAATTCCAATGATGCATTTACAATGATAATATGCCAAGCTTTAGATAAGTATTGGGTAAGAATGATATCACATGAAGTATTAAACCTAATTTTATGGTATAGGAACTAATTCATTCAATTTTATAAACTCATGTACATAAGGGTTAGAGGATATTAAGGATATCCTTTGTAGCTACATAAGTTATCTAGTAACAAAATCATGTTGATTTAATTTTGCATACATTTGGGTGTAGTACACAAACATCATATAGATAAACATGTCATGGGTGTTGCCTTCCTATCTCTTTAAGACATTTCACATGCAATAATGTAGTAAATGCTCAAGATATCAAATTTTATATATCATAATTCACATTGAACATTATTCCAATTGATATTGTTTTGATATTAAGAGGTTTATAAAAAAATTCCTCAATATTGGTGCTTCCTATCAACATATACCACATTTGGAGGATTGTTGGGTAGATTATTTTGATGAGTATGAATTAATAATGCATGGTTGGGGCATAATGAAATTGGAAAAAATCATGACATTCACTAATACATGGGTTCCATATTGCATGATTATGATAAGAGTTATCTCCTTGACCCCATATATGTTTAAAAATTCATGGATTTCCCATTTCCAACCATCAATTAGTCTATTAGAGAGTTATTAGAAATTTAGTTATAAAAAACATGAGTTAGACTGATCCATATAATGGTTCGACAAAAAACATGTATATTTCATTTGAGCATGAGGCTCTAAGAGATCAAGGAATTCAACATCTTAAAAATAAGCACCTACGACTACTCCCATAACTCATGAAAAAAGCATTCTCAATGTTTTAATTTGTCCATATATCTCTACAACTTATAATGACAGTGATGATGAATATCCTAAGAATCCAAAATAACCCAGTAAGACTTGTCATGAAATCCCATTGTGGATAAGAAGCTAAAAGCTAATAATTTGATCATGTTGCATTATTCATCCTCTCTTGGAGACCCATATATATTAATCAATAATAATACTAAAAAATATCTCACCTATGCTCAAGGGTTAGTTCAACATGTAATAACAATTTATCCATCAATTCCACATTCCCCTGAATCTTCACCTAAAAAGTAACCACTAACACCTTAACATTTTCAATTGAATAATTTTAGTCAAATGTCATTTTAATGGATGTAACCCATTTCAATAAAAATAAAGAAGGTGGTTAATTATGAAATTCCTAGTTTTGATTTTTTGGATAATCTCTTGAAGACTCTTCTTCCCAAGGAGGCAAAGGCCACATCAATTTTAGTTCTAGATCACTCAAAAGCTCAGTTTATGGATATTTTTATGTCTAATGTTGATAAAAATGAGGGTGACATGACCACATGTGATTATAAATTTAAGAGTGTATTTTTTGGAGAGGAAACCCAAGAGAGTAATGTTCATAACCTATGAGAGACCACATAAATGATAATCAAGATATCAGAGAAGGATAAACTCACTCAATAACGATTGAAGGATCAAGTTTGACAATTCGTTAGATATGTTAACTATATTCTCAACCTAGGTGAGACACCAATAGCTCTTTAGGTTTTTTAGGTATATGCCCCTACTCAAGTCACTAAAATTAGTAAGGATGTCATAGCTACCATCAATAAGTATAACACCTCCAAAAAAAAATTGAATATAGGGTTGACAAATTACTATTCGATGGAATGAATTATAATTAAAAGGTATTAAAGCTAAATGGAATAATGGTTTCTAAAATTATCTATATCAAATAATAGATCAAGTGCAATGATAAAGAGTTGAAGGTCTGGGAATATTTGAAAAGTGATGTTCAATAGATGATCAACATTGACTCCAAATAGGTGGTTAAGGCTAGGATTTTTAAGAATGTTGATGATGATACCTCATTTAAATGGTAAAAATGCATCTTTTATAAGACTAAAATTCTAAATTGAGCTATAAGTGAGTTGTAAGAGTAATTGTAAATTTGAAGAGAGAAAAAATTAGATTTATTCTAATCTATGAGGATTACACTGTGACCTATTGAAAGAATATTAGACTAGTCCATTCATTGCACAAAAATTCAAGGACCAAGTTAAGAAGTTGATCAAAGAATAATTATTTAAATAAAATTCCTTTAATGTAGCTTTGATGATGTTTTAACCTTTTGGACTTAGATGAATGTAAATTCTATGTTGTTAGAAATAGAGTATGGTAAATCAGTGTAGAAATATGAAATAAATATAGCCACTAATTTATTACAAAATTTACTAAATTTTACCTTTATAAAAATATTAGTAAATAATGTAAATGATAACTTAGATAGAAAATGATTGAGATAAATGATCTAGAGGCTGAAAATTGAGATGTAGACTAGACTAAGTATTACAACTAGGATCCAAATGTCAAAACACCTCCTAAATAGTAATGACCTAATTGGATAGTAACACCATGTGATGTTAGTGTCCCTATTTTGGTGGTAGTGTCTTATATGAAGAGCTTTAGGGTGAACTTGTATCTAGGTCTATAAGGCATGTTCCTATATGCATGAGTTATGAAACCCTATAGATGACATAGTTTGACTAATTTTATGAGCAAACCCTAATCCTTCATGTTACTAGGGCATCTAGTTGATACAAGAAGAAAGTGTGTATGTTAGTGGGCTAAGTTGGACATCCTCAACACCCTACTATGATGAGATTTTCCCACATACCAATAATCAAAATATGGATCAATCATGATGTAGTTATCCCCACTTAATTGTCGATGTAAGTTCAAGTGAAGCTAGTATAATTGTAGACCTGAGTGCTTTGAATGTACTTGAGACTCAAAATTTGAGAAATCTAATCTTAATAATTCTTTATATGGTAGTATACAAAATTAGGGTAGAATAAGTATTGATAACCTTAATTGTGCACAACTTGTTCTGAGTTTGTATGTGTAATGTCCATCTCATTTCCATCTAGTGGATAAATGGCTAAAAGTCATGTACATATATTGTTTTGGTGTGTGTTTGGATGATAAAAGAGATCTTGGCCAACCTTATGAGGTATAAATTTAAATATATAGCCATAATTGAGACACTATCACCATGTGGATCTATTATCCCTATTATGGTGCTAATATCTAGGTGGTAAAACTTGAGGCACAAAGGGCTAGGATACAAGAATGAGGGTCTGAGACTACTTTATAGATGTCTAAGGATGATTGTGCCCTGCACAAAGCTTGAACAAGTGTGAAAATAGGAATTATGATAGGTATAGGTCTAGGTTAGGGATAGGTGGTCTCAAGTAACAATATTAGCACTCAAGTGTAATTTTTAGGTGATTAAATGTGTCCCTCTTTATTCTATAAATGTAGTAAAGTGAAATTACTAGGATAAAGGAAAAATAAGAGTACCTAGACTTACCTAAGAGGCAAATCCCATGAAGTTGGATCTGAGTATGTGAAGAATGATCTAGTGCATGTCTTATAAGTGAAATGTGCATAAATCAGTCCTTATTTAAGAGATATCAAATTCAAAGACAAAATTGAATAAATATTAAATTGAGTAAAGGGATAAGAGAAAATAAAGGAATGAATACACCTCACTAGGTAAGTGAACCAATGCATAAACTTGGTGAAAACCTATGTGTGTGCATGTTTACAATGACCAATCAGTGAATATATTAGACTAAGCTAATGGTTTTCTAAATCCTCATGTGTAGGTTATGTTATAACTTGATAGGTTGTACCTTAGCTGAAAGGAGGAGTGTTACATTCCTACCCTCAAACCTACACTAACATGGGAATGATTTAAGGTTGTGGGTTTCCTATATCTAGATCAAACCTATAGGATTTTTAATAGGGCTAGCTCCTCTAATAAATCATTTTGTACCTTTACTTCTAAAACCTAAATCTAGTTGGGGTGAAAAAGGAGAAGGATTTGAAAAATTAAAACATATTCTTACTTTTGGTGATTCACCATGAAGATTATCCATCCACTCATACTTGAGCCTATAAAACACTAGTGAAACAAAAACCAATAATGGGATCTATGACTCCAAATGCCTATCATGCATCAAAATCTCAAAAAGAGGCTCATAAAATGAGTGCAACCTAAGGCAGATGATGGAGAGCCTAGTTCAAGTCACTAATCTAGTCAACATGCCCACTATTGGCTTCAGTCAAATGACATCAAACACTAAACATAATATTCATTACCAAACAATCTACCAGCTAGGTGAGATTGGAACTTGGTAAGGGAGAAGGCTCTACCACTTATACAAATCAAATTGACATGAACACACTAGGCTAATATCATGAAATCTAAAAATAGTCATCTTATTTATCTCAAGAGGTTATAAGGCTCAATCTTGGTAGAGTCTAGTCATACCTAGGAAAGGGATCCATTTTAAGGCTCAAAATACTATATATATAGCACAAAGGGATGAGAAAAAATAGATAAAATACATGGGAGGGTTGAGAAGGGGTAACAATAATTGATATTTTTATAGCCTACTCATAGCCACCTAATCCATTCATCAACTAGGACCTTTCTCATATATTCAAACTAGGTGGAAGCTTGTTATGTGCAGTAAAATGGCCAACAATTCTAGTGACTCATAGAGGTTGCATGCTTTCTTATGCAAAAGAACCTAGACCATGTGCCTAGTCCAATCCATAAGGCATGGAGTCTCTTCTTTGGGTCCAATATATTGATTACCAATCCTAATCTAAAATCTCTTAAAACAAATAGAAGGACCAAAAAAAGAACAAAATAGAACAAAGTGACCAAGGTACCCATTGAAAGGAAACTAACCTAAAATAGGGAAAAAAATGTGCTAGAAATAGCATTTAGAGGAATGCATGAAAATGAATATAACATGTACATGGTTGCAATCTATAAGTATTGTCCACCTAGGTCAAATAGGAAACCATTTTGTGCACCTTGGATATTTGAAGGATACTTTATTTTTGTTGACAACTCTCTTCTATAGCTATGAGCAATTAGATGCTCATGTCTTCTTATGGAAGAAATCTACCAATTTTAGGTGCATGAATTTTAGACATGAGTCCAAGACCCAATCATACTCCTTCCACATTTGTGTACTTTGTAAGAATAGTTTTAGTTCTTCCTCATTCTTGAACTATTGATCATGAACATATAAACCATCATGATGTGTCTCCTTTGACATATCTATGAGGTTGACCTCTAATGGAAATAGACCTGATCTTGTGACTTATTGAGGCCATTTGAGATCCTCCTCAGTTTCTAATAGTAGAGAAATGTCTGAAATTGGAGAGAAAAGTTGATAAACATGTTTGAGAAGTTCAAACATGTCATCTCTTGAGAGAACAATTGCCTCTTGATTAATGATAGAACTCTTCTTATCCTGCAATGGACCCAGTTCAAGTAAAGAAAAACTTGAAAGTAAGATATCAAAAAAAATATAAGATTTGTTCTCATGAATTTGTAGTTCAATAGGAGCCTTTTCAAATTGAATTTTAGAAGAAATCATATCAATTTCTTGACCACCAACATGAGGATACAATCCTTATTTTGACATCTTAAATTGGTTAATCACTACTACTTATTTTTCAGTGTCAAGCTAATGATTGAGCATACTCTCAATTTCATGTTTCCCTTCACCTAGAAGCTATTATTCTTCATGATAAATATTAGTTTTTATGTTATCAATGATTTCATGGAGAACATTGTCAATTTTTCCAATTAGGACATCCTTCTCATGTACATCAGCAACTTCTTCTTCATGTACTTATATTTCAACCTCTACCTTAGCTTTCTATTAGGATTGTTCCATATCTGCACCATTATGGAAAAATAAAGCATGTTTATCCTTGCCAAGAGGTGTCCTAATCATTATTTCTTCTTCCTAATCAATTGATTCACCTTCATTTTCTACTTCTTTAGCTACATCTTCTTGGTTTACCTCATAGAGAAGAGGCTCTCTCTCAAATAGTGGCATAATATATCCTTGAAAATAATCAACAAGATGAGAAAATTTCAAGAAGCTACCATAGGTACCTAATTTTTCTCTTGAAGTTACTCTTATTGTATCACCGTCACCTCATCTTCTTGATTCTTTACCTCTGGAAAGGCTCTCCATGAAGGAAAGGCTCTAAGATTTTGAGAGGAAAATTATGGAGGCTACAAGGTCTCTTGTCTAACTTAAAAAATCACCACCTAATCCTTCTTCCACCCACTACTTTGAATGTATTTCCAAGATGGAAATGACCTAGGTTCTTGAGGTGGGAGGGATGGGGATTAAATAACCTTGGAATTTCTTGACTACATGCTCCAAGATGGGAAAGGTAGAGGTTCATATCCTTCTTTATCTTGGGCTCTCAATTTTAGATCTACCTTACTTTTCCCATCACATGAATTCACCACTTGATTCCATCTCAGAACCTTAAAGGACTTCATAATGGGTTCTTGAGGAAAGATGGATTCTTCAACCCAAATAGTAGGTTATTCCACAACAAGCTCTTTGTTTCTTTGATAGCTCCCTTAGATAGATTTTTAAAAAGGAAAGGTCTGAGGAACATATGAAGAACTTGGAAAATTCGAAGGATCACTTGGAATGGTCTCTTGAGGAGGGATGTATGGCATATAATAATGTTAATGTGGTGTATATGTAGACATAAAAGGTTGGTGAGGTTGGACCTACTATTCTGTAAGGCCTTTTAGCTTTTCCTCAATGTTCTAAAAGTAACCCCCTACATTCATCATGTCATCTATGAGATTATTCCAATTTTATATCTTAATAGGTGTCCATTATTATTTTATTAGCTACAATGACTCTCTCACATGATGAGCACCATGAGTAGGGATGTCTTGGCCATAACATCTTTGTGAGCTCAACTCTAGTGTATGCTTATCAAGTTTTATCAAAGCCTGGTTAAGTGATGGTATAGATGGCTCATGATAGGGTTAATGAGGAATAGTATTATGATGGTATTTCTATCCATAAGAAGGATTAGTTCAATATCCTTGATGATAAAGATCATGAGAAACTTGACAAGGCTCTTCATAGCTTTGATAGGGCTCATGGTAGGGCTAATAAGACTCATATAGATCATGAGGATCATATTGGGGTTATTAATAATGGGGTGGATAATAAAAGTAACCACCATAGATATTCACATTGAATTCATATATCAAGTGAGATGTAAAAAAATGATTAGAAACTTTATTGAGACATACCTAGTCTACTCATAACTAGAAGATTGATTTAGAGTCACCATTGGTATTAATGTTCTTACTTCCAAAAGCTAATAGAGGAAAGACACACCAATAATCTTACTCGTATTTTGGACTAGGTCCCATCAGGTGTGTTATAACTATTAGAACTCAACAAGTTACACCCTAGCTAAAAGGAAGAGTATTCAATTCCTACCCTCAAACTTGGACTAACATGGGAATGGTCTAAGGTTGTGGGTTGCCTATATCTAGACCAGACCTCTAGGTTTTTTAACAAGGTTATCTCCTCTGATACATCATTTTGGACCTTTTATTTTAAAACCCAAAACTATTTGGGGTGAAAATGGAGAATAAGTTTCAAAAGTAAAACCTATTATAACTTGTGGTGATGCACTATTAAGATTATCCATCCACTCATACTTGATCCTCTAAAACACTAGTGAGACAAAAATAAATAATGGTATCTATGACTCCAAATTCCTATCATGCATCAACATTTCATGAATAGTTCATCAAGTGAGAAAAACCTAAGGGGGATGATGGAGAGACCTAGTTCAAGGCACTAATCCAATCAACAAGTCCATTGTTGGATTCAGTCAAATGACATTGAACACTAAACATAACCTGCATAACCAGATAATATACTAGCTAGGTGAGACTAGGACTTTTCAAGGGAGAAGGATCTACCACTTATATAAATCAAATTGATATGAACATGCTAGGATAATATTATGGAATCTGAAAATAGTCATCTTATTTATCTCAAGAAGTTACAAGGCTCAATCTTCGTAGAGTCTAGTCATGCCGAAGAGAGGGATCTATCTTAAGGCTCCACATCCTATATATATAGCACAAAGGGATGATAAAAAAATAGATAACATACATGGGAGAGTGGAGAAGGGGTCATAATGATTGAGATTTCTACAACCTCCTCAAGCTCTTTATTGCATTAATGCCACTAAAACTGCAAAGATAGAGTCTTTGTATCCATGGGCAATGATTAAGTCTACTTTGCATGGTTTTTTGTTGATAATATGGCTTAGGATGATCCTTAATTAAATACATATATCTACCTATGCTTTGAAATGTGCACCTGGGCTTACTATAGATTGAAAACCAAATTAAAATATTGGTTTTACTATAGCTGATACATCCACTTGGATATGTCTATATTGTATGATCAGTTAGTAACCCACCCTAATCTATGTTAGGTTATAAAATGACTTATTATATCTCTATTGAGTCTTAATCATGTTATTTTATCCTAAAAATTCCACTCCTAGATCAATCTAGAATTTGCTTGAGCTCAGCTCAATCATGCTTGTTTGCCTTAGTTGAAAACTGACCTTTCAACCTCCATCTACATCATTTATGCTCACCTTCATTTGATTGGTCATTGATAACTAGATATATCATTGATATCATGACTCATCTCACTAAATTAGATCTACTTGAGGCAAATGAACATGATCCATTGATCTCCTACTTTGATTCATGGGCTTGTACTACTTGTAGATCATGCCTTTGCACTTAGGGTTCATTGACTCTTTGACTCCCTCATATACCATTAATATTGGATATATAATTGAACATGTGTCATTGATCTGACCTAGGCCCATTATCTATCTTTACTTACTTACCATTAGATTTGATCTAAGCACCTGAGATTTGGACACTTGTTAAGCTTACGTTCAGTTAGGGACCCTTTTAATGTTTTTTGAATGCCAACAACTATTTCATGAAGCTTAACTTTTACATCCATGCAAATTTCCAAGGAATTTTAAATCCAAATAGGTAATTCTTGATTTTTAAACTTGACATTCACAAACCTATCTAGATCACAAATTTTGTAGGCTATTTTTTTTTCACCTTTTGTTGGACAATTCCTTCAGGCTTTATGTGGAACACATTTCTTGAAATAATTAATTTTCCTTATCCTTTCCTTGAACAATTATTGTGGATGAAATTTTTGGGAATATTCTTATCTTTGGAATCTCTATCTCTGGAAAATTACCCTTGAAAAGTGCCCTTAAAAACTTTGACTTGGTCCACCTCATTGTAAAAAGATCCTTCAGAGAAAATGTAGAGGACACTTGCCAAAGAAACTAACCCTTTGGAATTTTGAAAAGTTCCCTTTTCGAATGAAAATTACCCTTTGTAAACCTTGAAGTGGACCATTTCCCCAAGAGACATATCCTTCAAAAATTTTGAACTGGGCCATTTCCTAAAGAAAAGTACCCTTCAAGGAAATTATTTGGGACACTTTACCTAAAAAAGTGCCCCTCAATTTTTTTGTTTCATACTAACTCCTCTGAAAGATATCCTTCAAAACTTTTGTTAAGGACCCTTTTCAAAGAATGACCTTTCAGGGAAATTCTTTTGGACAAAATGTTTGAAACAATTCTTGAGACTTGCACAAAAAGTCCAAAACACAACTCTCAAAAGAACTCCAACATTTAGCAAAATAAAGTGGGACAAACCTCCTAAAATAATAAGGCCTTGTACATTTATTGTGGGATTTGTGTAGAACACTTCCTCTGAAGGAATTTTGAACACCACACTTGGCCAAAATTTGAAAAAGTGGTGTAACATAGGCTTCTTTTTTGGACCCATTTTTGTAATTATTTAGCACTATGAAAACTTGACTGGATCCCTTCATTTACAATATTGAGCCTACTCATAGACACCTGATCCATTCATTAACTAGGACCTTGCTCATCTATTCAAACCATGTAGAAGCTTGGTATGTGGGCTGAAATGGCCAATAAATTTCTCATAAAATCAATCTAGTTTTGAATCCATCATTTCCCACCCTTACTTTGTGGATCATGATCTATGAATAGCTTAGATTTCACTGATGGTGTATCCAACCCTCTCATGTAGGTGGCTCAATAACTCAAGTAGAATATGAATCCATCATTTCCTACCCATGTGTAGTAGATGCACCTGAAACTAAAACTATGTAATGTAATTGGAAATGCCTAATTGGAGATATCTAACTAGAGATGTTGACTCTGCAACCACTCAATTATATTATGTGGCTCTAGGCCACTTATGAATGATAACCACTACATATGGATTAAGGCATGAAGCTAGTGTGTAACATGGAATATGATGTTTGATGTATACATTATAGAGAATGACATGGATTTTATAATTCTATTTAATTAACTAGTGTGTAAGTGATCATACATAAATAATATGCCATGCACATGTTCCCAAATATGATATATGAGCATATGAATTTTGAATATGTTTTAATAATTTATATCTACATATCTCAAATAAAAAAGGGGATGGTCATGCTACACATGATGCCCCCAATATGAGAAAACTGGTATGAATGATCTAAACTGGTAAATTTTTAATTGAACCTATACAAACCTAGACTATACCTTCTATACTTTTTTGGACAATTTAGTTTTTTTTAAGCTGAGGCTACTGGACAGTCACACCATATATTAGATAGTAGTTCCATGTGGTGCTAGTATCATAATTTAGGTGTTAATGTCTTACTATTCTAGTTTATGCACAATTGTACTGATGTCTATCTCACTATTTCCCACTGTGTTTACTTGAGTTTTTTTTTTTATAATCTCAACCAGTGTGCTAAAAATTTTACTTTGAGTGCATTCTAATAGTCTAGTCTCTATGAAAAACTCATATGAATGCCCCCTCTTTTGAGGGGAGTTATTGAACCCATGAAATAATTATCCTCAAAATAAAAAGATCTATAAAATGTGTGTTAGTTGGAGTATATATAGTATCTGCATAATAATATAATATAATGTGTATACATAACATTGGAATGTAAGATAATTCAAGTCTAATTTTTTAGTGTGAAATGTATGTTATGTATATCATTCATAAGGTTGTCAAGATAGATATAACAATGTATGTAAGATCAAATATGTGTAATAACTGAGTAAATACCTAGGGGGATGGGACATGATGTCCATGATGGCACCCAATTAGGAAGGGTAGATGCCTGAGGTCCCTCATGTCATCAAAAACTAGAGTGTGTAACAATCGAAAGACAAGTGGCATGGTCATGTTGTATACAAGAAAGCATACATAGAGCACACTTGAGGCATGCAAAGTAAGTTAAAGTGACACAATACAAAGGACATGAGCACATATCACTAAATATAATAAATTAAAACATACACAGACATGTTCTAATGTCCACATATGTAAATAGCAATCAATTTGGCTTAGATCCACATAGAAGGACATATGCAAGTGTCTACATAACAATCAAGAAAGAAAACACAAGGATATGGGAACATGTCTAAAGTATACATACTGTGAAAATAAGTGGGGTAGATCCAACATGCAATGTCATATTTAAATTTCATCGAATAGAAGAAGCATGGAGACACAATCAAGTCTAAACTATGAAATTTATAAATGAAAGTATGTATGAACATGTAATATAAATCTATGTAATAGACAATATATACATATAATGAGTATAAAGTAGTAGTAGTCAGCAAAAAAATTAAGTGCAGCATGATCAATATCAAGATATAGCAATGCTAAATCTGTGACATAGAGTATATAAAGATGTAACTTGGTAATCAAAATTATGTATGTAATACCCCCAAATGGGAGAATGTGCCAAATGAAGAACATATATATCTATGTATATGCCCCCAATGGGTAGATAATAGCAAATTTGGATCCTTGTAGTGGACTTGAGTCTTGTAGGTAAATTTCAACACTTGACAAGAACAAGTGAAACATGTATGATAAAACTAACTATACTAAGATATCTAGCATATTTTAGTGTTTGACAAATATAATAAATGTAAACATGGCCATGTATACAACTATAATTATGTTTTCTAGTTAAAATATTTGAATGTTTTTTATGTTTTTTGAAATATTTTATTGTTTTGTATTTTTTGGTTATAAGCTATGTACAAGCAACATGAAAATGAAACTATGTAAAAGGAGCAAGAGAGAAGGAAAGTATGTACAAGTAGGAAGTAATAATACTAATCTATGAGTGTCATGGAAGACTCGCTATCAATTTGGCCTATGTCAAATAAATGAAAATGGATCATGTGTGATATATGGAAAGGTAACTAAGACCCTATAACTTAATGTACTAAGTGATCTATAGTTAGCACTACCTATAAAGTGGTGCTAGGAATCCATGAAACTAACTATGGTGTCTTATGAACTTTAGGGTTCTTAGGGACCCATCTGATAGAAGAAGTTATAGTTGGGATATGTGCCCTATGTTATGAACCTTGATAACTTAGTAATATTGATATTGGAATAAAATGAGTAGAGGGAGGCCATGTATAATCAATAACATATGTCTGATGTAGGGGTATTTATAATAATGATCTATATAGGAGAGTATACATACGTGGAAATACTATAGGAGTAGACCTCTCCTACAACTAGTGGCTTAATTGAGCTCTATAGTATACCAATAGGAAATTTGGTCAGGGTTCTAATTGCTAATTGAGTGGTAACTAGTAACTGAGCTATAACTAGTAGCTCAATTGTAACTGGTAACTATAATGCAACTACATATGGGACATGTAGAGGATACTCATATTAAAGACCCTCAATTATGATTACCTTATTTACATGTATATAATTTACATATCTATGCATAGTGGATGGGATGGTTTAGAACTATTGTATCCATGTCCTACCTAATAACATGTCAAATATGTCTACACTAAATACTACTAAGAATTGAGTGGCCACATGTGCTGGTACAACCTATACTGGAAGTAAAATCTCATCTATGGAGCTCTAAATATGATTCATGAATCCATTAATAACTATGTCTTAGGAGATATATCATGCTCTAAATACCCCAAATGTTGTATAAGTGTGATAGTACACATGTTAATACTCCATCCATTTTCAACCATAACACTCTAAATAGGATGATGATCTATGTAGGTTTGTAATTATAGTATGGTACACACCAATAATATTGTGTAGTGTGTGTCCATCCTCTATAGTAGTGTGATATGATACTAGTGGTGGATGTCCCTGATACATGTAGTGAACACTATAAGTGCCCTTTACCTCATTTTTTGTGTTCTTTGGAAAAATATTTGAGAATATTTTTCAATGCCTTAGATTCTATTTATTGAACTTTTGTTGCCTCTTTGGGTGTGCCCACATCAATAATGTTAGCCTCTATCAAATATTGTATCTTATGTTTCAAGTTGATGAATCAATTTGTTGTATGGCCTGGTGCCTTGTGATATTTGTATAATGCATTGGAATCATAATTATTTGGAAGAGAATATGTCATATCAACCTCTTTGATGGGAGGGAGAGATATGACATTTCATTCTAGGAGATGTTGTAAAATGCATTCTGGGGATTTTGGAAAGTTGGTGAAATTTTTTTGTGGAGGAGCTGATAAAACTAGGCAAGAAGATGGATCTAAAGTTGTTTTACTAGTGGAATTTAGATCACTCTTGTTTTTAGTGTCTGTTACATTGTATGGAGGTTTATTATAACTCTTAGTAGCTAATTTTGATCCACTTGTATATTTTAGTTTGCCCATAAAGAGAACCTTGACTTCTATTTCTTTCACTATGTGTCATAAGTCTGTGTTGGAATATTATTGAACAAGGTAGCTTCATGTAATTAATGTATTAGGATCTATTTGAATATGTACTAAATCTCTCTATCTTCCATGGGGCTAGTCATCTTAGCCAATCTAGTCTTATATCGTAAGATGTATTCTATAATAGGCTTATTAGATTCTTGTTTCAGTTGTGTTACCTGAGCATATGATACCTTATCACTAATTTTTATTAATAAGTGTACTAAAAACATATTTTTCAATGGATTGAATGTAGTGATAGACTAATTTGTATATCATAGAACCACTATAAGGCATAATCCTTTAAACTACATAGGAATAACTTAATGATGAACCAATCATTGAACACATAGTCCAAACATGTTATGTGGAAATCTTGGAGATGGTGATTTGGCTCACCTTTTCCATAATACAATGTAAGATTAGATTCCATAAATTTGGATGGCAAAGGAGTTGTTTTTATGTGATGTGTCAAAGGTGTATGTAAAATAATATAAGAATCCAATGCATGTGATGGACTAGCAGCTCCCTATACAAGATGTAACACCTTAGCCTATAAATAATGAACCTCCTACATAAGGGATTGTACATCTAGATAGGAGGAACTATCCATAATAGGTGTATCTATCACTAAAGGTTGTCGAGTGAAAACTAGTTGTTGTGCTAAATGAGTTGGCCCCAAAGTAGGTATAACAATATTGTTATCTAGGAGAGTAGAAGATTTACCATTATTTAATTTGTTCTTTATTTCCATTATGGATTGTAAAATATGTGCATGATCATGGTGTTTTTCTTGCATTATATCTCTGAAGCTCTATAGAATCTCATCCTTATTGACAGTTATATTTTCATTATTAAGCAGGGGAGAGTATCCCGATTACCCTCTTGTGTATCATCTTAATCTTAATTATATTTCTCATCTTTGGATGTATTATCATTGAAATCCACATAATCAGTGTGTAAAAAATCAATTATGGGAGTTTTAATTGGTCCTTTGTCCATAGTATAAGCTCAAATATAAATAATCTAAGTATGCTTAATAGGATTGCCACTAAGCCTAACAATTATTTTTAATTGAAGATAAATAAATTTTTTAGATGGCATATAGTAAACAAAGTGAAATAAGGATGCTAAAAGAGAATGTATGAAAACTAAAAATATTAACATAGCCAATTAAAATAAGGAAAATAAGGATATAAACCCTAATAGCATTTAGGGTTAGGTTTGAATAGTATTCAAAGTAATACAGGTTCACCAAATGTTTTAACCTTTTAGTACTTAATGAATATAAATCTTATGTTGTTAAAGAGCTGAGTATGGTAAATTAGTGTAGAAATATGCAATGAATACAACCACTGATTTCTTATAGAATTGAATAAATTTGACCTTTTTTACAATAACAATAAATAATATAAATGAGAAATTAGCTGGAAAATTATTGAGACAGATGATCTAGAGATTGAAAATTGAGGTAGAGACTAGTCTGAATGTCACAAATAGAATGTAGGTGTCAAAACCCCTCCTGGATAATAGCACCATGTGTGATAATGTCCTTATTTTGATGGTATTGTCCTATGTGAAGGACTATTCTGAGTTTCTAGGTGCACCTGTGTCTAGGTATGTAAGGCTTGTTCTTATGTGCATGAGTTATGAAACTTTGTAGATGACCTATTTTGATAGATTTTATGAGAAACCCCTAATCCTCTATATTATTAGGGCATTTTATTGACACAAATAAAAAAGTGTGTTTTTAGTGGGGTAGGCTTGACATCCTCAATACCCTGTTGTGATGAGATTTTCCTACATACCAATACTCAGAAGAGGGATCAAGCCCAATGTAGTTCTCCATGAAAATTTATTGCAAGTTTATCCTCAATGAAAATAAACTTAGTAATTAAAATAATTATGAATTTCATTGAGGATAAACTTGCAATATATTTTCATCAAAAAATACAAAAGAACCTCATGGTTGTTACAAGATGGGTGATCAAAGACCATCCACCATCAATCCAAAAAATTGTATCTTATAAATTCATGGTGGCACCAATTGATTATCAACCATTTTCATTTTAATATAGGTAGCACATTGTTTTTTGGATAAATTAAAATTGTAAAATTTTGTCATTTTCTATTTTTCATCTCACACTAGTCGCTAATAAGTTTTTATCATAATAGGACCTACATATCCCTATATAATATACCATCTATCAAATTGACACATTATTTATTTAACTTCACCTATTAATTACTCTAATGTATTATTCAAAGAGGTATAGTGGGGTTTAGTTGAACAGGGGTCTATAATTATTGTAATTAACTCCTCCATCATCATCATCATTATCACCATCATCATCATCATCATCATCATCATCATCATCATAGTTATATGTGCATCCAAATCCTCCTGACTACCTAGGGGTTTTAATAATTATAGGAGGGTTAAGAAGGTTAGAAGGATGAGGGTTTTGTTGATTTTTTTTCACTTTCCACTCCCATATTTTGTTATGCACATGGCTAGGTTTGATGGGCTATAAAAACCATATAAAGCAATGTAAATCCAAAACAAATACTGAATTTGGTTTTAATTGGTATAAAATTAGTCTATTTACCTCTCCTTTTGCCTGACATTGTTGATTGTCTCACTCAGCAATATTTTTAACAAATCTGAATTGAATTTTTCTAGGATGAAATGTTAATTGGTGGAGCACAAGTGTAGAGTTTAACATGAAAATGATGTTTTTGTTATGAAAGATTTATGTGTTTTATATATACTATTAGGATTGTGTATGTGGTATATCGAGATAAGTGTGTACATAGTATAATGCATATGTGATATACTACATACATAGTTTAGGTTTGGTATTATAAATCCTATAAATGAAAAACATGTATGCATTATTTTAAAACTTTGTATGCATTTGTGGTCAATTATCATTTGAACCAAAAAATATCCACTTTTTGGCCCCACAACATTCTACACTTACCCACAATAAAAATAGAAATAATAATAAATTCCTTCACTTTATATGCAAAAAAAATGTTCCACTTCAATAATTTAGGCAAAACTAGATAAACCATGGCCCCACACACACACACACACTTGCCAGGTCAATAGATTTACATATAGTGTATACATGCTTTCACTCTGTAAAATTTTAAAAATGTGTCTCTAGTCTAAAAAAATGGTTTGGATTCTTGAACCTAGGGCATGGACCTACACATACAATCAAATTATTTTTTTATAGTGAAAATGAAAAATTACAACTTCATTAATGATAAACATTATGAATTTAATCAAGATATTTCTAACCATGTATTTATATGCCACTATATGCCATAATTATGTATGTATATATTTTTTAATGTATTTTTCATTTCATTCATACAAATTTAAAAAAAATATAGGGTCAAAATTATGTTTAATTAATTATACATTCAAAAATAAAATAAAAACATATTGGTAAAAACTAAGCCTAGTTCTATATACATTTAAAAAATAATAATTTTTAATTTTTTGGGATACTGAAGGGCCATATGGCTAACTATAGATTATATTTTTTGTAAAAAAAATTATGAGTAACTCTTTCAATTTCATCCCTTTTAAATACTTATACTTGACCATTAAAAATAAAAAAATAAACTACACTCAAAATTCTACAATTTATTTTTTTATATCATCTTTAAATTTTTAATGTAGGGATTTCAATCATCTAAATTTCTCATTTTTCATGAAAATGCATGTCTACATAAAACACCTCCTCCATTTTCTCTTAATTCCTTACAATTGACCCTTAATTATATTGAGCTTAATATGTCTATTTTAGATAGATGACTACTATTTGCATTGAAATTTTGCACTTTAAATGTTCTAAATTTTACTACCCTTGAACCAAGGTTTTGTTAGACACTTGCTTAGGTTTATCAATCAAATGGAATTATTATGGAACAATTTAAGTCTTCTTTCTATTGTCAATTTTTTCAATTAAAAAATATTTATCATCCACCCACATTACATTATTATTTTTTACCTAAAATAACATGTTCATTATCCTTAAAATTTGAATAATAGAGAATTTGTTTACATGTATTAATTGATCTATATAATATTAGTGTCTTACTCAATGCTCACAACATCACACAATTTTTAAAGCATCCACATATATTCTTCTATTAATTGTATCATCAAAATATCTTAAAACTTTTCACATCCAATTTAAAGTATATTTTTCTAGAAATTTGGTGCATAAATCTTGGGGAAAAGGTTTATGATGATATTATCTTCTATAAGCACATCTAGCCATGTCATGTTGATCTCTTTTATATTTGTAAATATTAATCCAATTGTTTGTTTGTTTTTTTGGTTCATTTATTCAATGTTTAAGACCAAAGTTATTAATGACATCTTCCTTCTGTTGACCTACGGACATCAATATAAATTCATATTAATCTAGGTTATATATTTACATGTTTAAAGATAAAATTATTAATATGATATAGATATTCAATCTTCTTGTCTTTTCCTTTTAATATCATCTCTAATTAAGTAGAACCTTGATCAACATCTTATATATAAGATACCTCAAAAGTTCCCTTTTCATACATAAAATTATGTCTTTTTATTAGTATAACCTTATGTAATGGAACCCTTTATAAATTTTACATCTTGACAAACAGCTTTAGTGTCTTCATGTACTTATGAATAAGAAACATCCACTAAGTGTTAAAAATATATGTCATCTCAATATCATGAATCAAGTGGAATAGTAGATGAATTTGGGAATTGAAAAATAGTATTTTTTTAAATATAAATAATTTATAAAATTTTATTTCTCATGTATTATATTTTAGAGGTGTATATTTATTGCAAGTATCTTCGTAATTTATAAATTCTAAAAATGGCCTTTATTTTATCATGTGGAAATACATCTCACCTTAAACTTATAAAATATATGATGTCATATCAGACACATTTATTAGATAAAGTTGAAAATTAAAAAGAGTAAACATATATATATATATTATTTTGCATTACTTAAAATGATCAACATGCCTTTAAATTGTTATGCTAGTCAAGTGAAATATGTCCATAAGTGATGAAGGATATCTTGAGGAATGGCCCATAGAGTCAAGGTGGGAATATTTCATGCATGACATTGGTGACTTTTTCATTATGAGGATTATATGTGAAATATGTTCATTAGTGGTGAAGAATATTTTGAGGAATGGCTCATAAAGTTAAGGTGAGCATATTTCATGCATGACATTTTTTTATTATGAGGATTATATATATATATATAAATATATAATATAATATTTGTTATGTTATTCTAGGACCATATAATTTTCTTAGTTTTGAAAACTTTGAATTCTTTTTGTGATTATAATTTATCTTTATTTTTTATTATAATATATAATTATATTGATAAAATAACATTTTTGAATATATGCATCATATCATTAAGATATCTCACTAGAAATTATTTTCATTATAAAAAATTGTATAATATAGAGATTCTTTTTACTTAAGAATTACATTTATGTAAATAGAAGCAATAACTAACCTTGTTATATAATTAATCAATTAAAATATAATTAAAAATGTGTGTGTGGCGTGTGTGCACATATAAGAGTATGATAATAAGCACTATTTTATTTTATTTTATAATTCTAATATAATTAATGTGAAATTAAAAAAATAATGAATTAATTTTTTTAATATTTACATAATTTTAAATTTGCAAATGCACTAAACCTATTAAAAATCTAGATCAATATCTTTTGTGAAATTATTAACTTTTTTTAAAAAAAATAATGACACATGAATAACATAACACAAAAAATTATTCAAAGACTAAAATGTACATCACCATTAATTTTATATATTTTTTAAATATAATTTATTTATATTCTATTATATATTTCTCATATGATAACACAAAATTTTATTTATTTAAATATTATATTTCTAATATTGATAATTATAATAAAATCATGTAGTGTGATGGATTCAACATGATACATATTATTACCCAATGTAAAAGTCATGTCAAACATATAATTCGTTTACAATAATATGTAAACTTTTAAGTTGAACTTGTGTTCTAATTTTCTTATAAATTATAATATATTTATATAATGTAATGTGCATTATAGATAAAACTGTTTAAAATTTATATTTATATATATTTTTTAAATAATTAAATATAATATATATTTTATAATTTTTATGTTTAATTTTAAAATATTACAACAACATTTAAAAATGTGTAAGTTTTAACAAAAACACACACACATATTAATTTTATTTTTAATATATTGAATTTAAATTTTAAAAAAATTAATAAAATGTTAAAAAATTATTTGTATTCTCCAATTAACATGGTTTAAGGATAAGTTATAATACTATTTTATAGATTAATCATTTAAATTGAGTAACCCCCATTAATATGGTTTAAAGATAAGTTATGATACTATTTTGTAGGTTAATCATTTAAATTGAACTTGTGTCCCATTTTTTTTAATTAATTATAATATCTTTATATAGTTTAATATACATTATTAGAAAAAAGTATTTAAAATTTATATATATTTTTAAATATTTAAATATAATATATGTTCTACAATCTAAAACTAAATTATATTTTGATATAAAAATATTATTAAAACATTTAAAAATATATAAATTTGATGATACATTTGAATGTATATATATTATAATTATATTTTTTATATATTAAATTTAGATTTTCAAAAAATAACATAATATTAAAAAACTCTTTATAGTCTTCTATTAATATGGTTTAAAGATAAGTTATAATATTATTTTGTAGATTAATTAGTTAAAGTTGAATTTCAAAACGGTTATTCATCAAAACATGGGTGCATCTAATATTAATTGCATTATTATAAATTATTCTACGTCTTTAATAATAGCAACCTCCAAAAAAAAATTAATACTACCAAAAATAAAATATAAATTCAAAAAGTGGTCCTTGATCTTGAACTCACTAGCCAACATAGAATTGAACATTTAATTATCGATGTTGATTATCATATTCTCAAAGTGTTGTTGCATGGAATATCAGGTATACCTTGAATAAATTGTGGGAAACAAATTCTCATGCTGAATTCCTTATAAATTGTGGCATCTCTTAAGCGAAGGATCTCCGTTTGGATAACCTTCTTGAGTCTTAGCCTAGGTTGGTGGAGTTGGTAACTTCCTAACCCCAATTATGATTATGACTTTGTTCTTATTTTATTTTGGATTCTCACCCTTTTGGAAAAATCATGTAATTGGGTTCCCTTTAAATTACAGATTCTTTCTTTACTTCTTTTCATCTCCTCAATATATGGTGATATGATGTTTGAGTGAGGTGGAGTGGTGAATGTGTGTGATATGATGTTAATATTGTTGAGAGGTTTATTACTGGTGTGTTTTAGTTCTTGAGAAGGAAGTGGGTAAGACATGGCATGCTCTGGAGTTATAGATTTAAAGGAGGTAGAGGGTTTAGAATATATTTTAGTAGTTATTCAAAATGATTTTGTATCTACTTTGTTATTAGGTAAGTATAAAATAGTTTTAAATTATAAAATTTTATTGACAAGATTTAATAAGATTTTTTCAATTTTAAAAAGATGAATCATGAAAGAAATTTAGATTGTGTTGGGGTTCTAATTCTTGTAGGAAGATGAATACAATTAGGATAATTCAGTGGTCACCTCCTTATTTGTAGCTTACATTAAATATTGGAAGACAAGGTTATAGTTTGTAAAGTAATCAAATATTTCATGTGCCTTACATTTATAGTAGGTTTGTAGCAGTCCCTAGTTTTATTTGATCATATGGATGAACTTACCCTTCCTTTTATGATTTAGGGAAGCAAGGGTTATGTTCCCCTAAGTGTGCTTCTAATCTTGGAGACTAGTTATGTGTAGGTTGTGGTTTATATCGAAGATGTTTTTTTCTTTTACACATTAACCTTCTAATAATCATGGTAGATTCTTCCCTCCTTTGGACTTGGTATCCCTTAAGACTCAAATTCATAAGTTGGTTTCTCTTTGGACCTAGTTTAAGGACCCACATGTTCTAAAGGCATTAAAATTCTTAGTCAGAATGAGTGGGTTGAGATGGAAGTTTACACCTAGGAAAGTTTTGTTGGGTGAAACCAATGTTGTTGGAGAGAGAAAGCATGGTACTTGGGGGTTTGATGGTGGTAATCTTGGTTGTGGATGAGGTCATTAGTGGGTTTATACTCTCTCTTTGGTTCTTATTTTTGAATATGTTGGGGTCTCTTCTACCCATAATAGATTGTGCCTTGGCTGAAGATGTAGTGGACTAGGAGCTTCTTCATCAATTTGGTTGGTTTGCCCTATTTTTATGGTTCTTATTAGTAGTGTTGGTGCTTACAATATTTCTAGAATTGAGGAGGTCATATAGATGGTGGACTCTGAGGACAATGCATCGGTTGTGGTTGATCAAGTGACTACAAGCTTGCCCCTATCCCTTTTGTAGATATGCTTCATATTTGATTAGGAATCCATCTTTGTGCACTTCGTGTTTGATCCCTAGTGATGGGTAATTTCAATTTCCTTTTGTCATCTAGTTGTAACTAAACTTTTGGAAGTCATTGTCACTTTTTTTGCATATTAGGTTTTTTGTGAGCATGGCCCTAAGTTATCTTATCTTTGATATTATCCGATAAACCATATTTTTATATTATTTTTTTATGAATAAATGAAGGACACTTAATCCTCAAGAAATTATCCAAAAAAAATCTATTTATATACATTTTCCATATTTATATTTAAATGTAGATATGTTAACATAACATTATTATATGTTTTAAAAAAGTCATATTTATAAATTTCTCAAAATTACATTTTATGACATTGAAAAACCATATTTAGTTTAATTTTGTCATACATATATTCCTATTATTTAATCATATTAATGATTTTTTTCTCAAATTTTCTAACAGTTGTATTGATCTTATTTTAACATTTATAATTATATTAAATGGTAAAATTATAAATTAATAATAAATAATATTTTAAATTATTAAAAAAAATAAGTTTTATTATTTAAACTCTTGATTTTAATAAGAATGTAAATTATTTATATTAAATATTGTGATATTTTTATATATTTTATTTTAATATATATTCAATTTAAAAAAATTATAATATATTTTATGAGAAATATTAAATTATTATAGATATTCTATCTAATATTAATAATTTTCTTTTTAAATATTTAAATTTTGTGAAAATAATTACACATTGTGATATTTGAAAAAAAAATTAAATGTAACCATAACATATAAATGTGTTGTTATTTTACCTATATTCGAAAAATAAAAGTAAAGTCTTCCATAATCAATGGCTATCATTTATATGAGATTTTGATTTTATTGAATTTATCCAGAGCCATTTACCTTGTACTTTTTACCTTATTAGAGTTTTCCACATAATAAATACGAGGATGTATTGAGAATGTTTTAGAATACTATGAATACTTTAATTAATGTAATAAAATTATTTTTATTTTTTCAAATAATAATAATTTGTTATATTATTAAAGAAATAAGTTTTACATTTTAGTGTACATTTTAAAATTAAGAACTATAAATAATTTGTTGATGAAAATATTTGTTATGAATTTTTAATTAAGTTGATTTAAGTGGTTAATTTTTCTACTAAAATTAGTATGTGTGTGTGTGCGCGCATGTGTTCAAATATGTATTTAATATTTATCTATTTTATATATATCATTAACATTAAATATTATTATTTATATGGTTAATAGAAAAAGAGATACAAATCATTGAATTTATTATAAATACTCTTTTCTTCTTTTGTATTTTATGTTATTGAATATATGTTTTACATAACAATAATACTTACACACAGATGTTTAATATTTGAGCAATCTTCTTGGTTCTCATTTTGGCTCTCCTCTTCTCAATTTTATCATGTGTGAGTTATGCTTTGATTCTTGTTTGATCTTAATAAGCCCAAATATTCATATAGTACCAAATTTATAAAAGGATAATTCTATAGCTTAGGATTTGTTTTTAGGTATTTTTTAGAAATAGCATTCTTCGATAGCATTCTGGAGTGAAATGGATACTGCCAGTGCATTTAGAAGACCCAAAAATATAGGATTGAATATAAACACTCTATACATTATTAACAAGAAATTGATATTTTTTTGAGTCCTCAGCTCATGCTGGGATATGATCAATAGTGCACATATTCTATGTTTGTTTTGATTTTTCACTACTTTCTTCAAATTTTAGGTGTTTTCTTAGAATTTTTTCTGTACAATCCATAAAAACCTATGACTTTTTCCTAACATGCTACTATATGGCACCTTATTTTTTCTTATGTTAGGATGTGAAGTCACTATTCATAGTCACTATTCATGAATCTGTATTAGCAAGCACTATTCATGGCCACTATTCATGATGATGTGTCTTGTTGGTGATGCGGATGGTTAGTGATGTGTATTATGAGTGATATGGTTGATTGGTGATGTGGCAGGGGCCCATATAGGGTATTCCAAGTGTGATCAGGTTGATGTAATGGGAGTGGGGTGTAGCACTCCACCAAAGCATATGGGTTTGTCTTTGGTAGTCACATGGGTGTTGTCACATGGTACAAAAGATAAAAGTATTAATGTGGGAAAAATTACTAGATGTGTCTAAGACTCTCATGTGTGAAGATAGTCAAAACATGATTGCAAGCACCTTTTAGACTCATGTGGTCACATGGAGAATGAAGACAAGAAGATCATTATGTGTGATTGGCCTCATATGTGTGAGTGGGGCACCAACTTTGGAGCCACATGAAGGTGGACCGTGATCTTTTCTAGTGAAGGATCCCTTTTGTTTACTTTTGGCACATGGTGATAAACACCACCATGGAGATCATGTGACACATCAAGTGTGGCACATTTTCTGGTTGTCATTATACATTCTCTCTCCTCTCTCTCTCTCTCTTTGTTATAAATGAATAAATATGCATAATCACTTCATTATAAATCATCCAATTAGTGGATCCATGCAAGCTTTTGCTTGCATGCTTGGAGGTTGGATCCTATAGGTTAGATTATACTTGGTTCATAACCTGAATGCTTCAGGTGAAAGCATTAAGCACTTGTTAGTTAGCACTGATGGAGTTTCTAGAGGAACTATGTTGTAAGATATTAATTATTGAATTAAATAAGTGTATAAGGTGTCATTTTGCATGTGGTTTTTCCTTACACATTGAAAGGTTTCCACGTAATCTTTGAATAATGTGTTCCCTCTTTGTCTTATGTTTTTAGTAGCTTATTTTCCACATTTATTTGCTTGCACTATAGGAGCTTTATCCCTAACATCTTGTATCAGAGCTTAGGTTGTGAAGATTTTATTTCTAGTAGTTGGTATCAGATCCATGATGAAAAACTCCATGTGTGAGTGTTTTTGTTTTTAGCTGGTTGTGTGCAAGTTGAAGCTACCATGACAGGAAGAGAGACCTCATTGGAGATTAATGAAGAAAAAAAATGCTCTGGTAGGTATCTCTCTATATATAAAGGTGGAGGATGTTTTGGTTAAGATCCTATTCTCTTCATGTTGCTGAGGAGAAGCTCACAGATGAGTGGAGGAGAAAGCTGAAAAAGCTTTTCTAGATAAGTCAATAATCTACATAGTGTTCCTATTAAATATAAAGTAACTATACATCTTGAGGAGTAAGATGGTCTCTTTTGGAGGAGGTTAAAGACAAGGCATGACCTTGTTGTGGTTCTTGGAAATAAAAATAAGAGGTTTCTTATGTGGTATCCTACTGACCACACATTATTAGCTAAGAAATAGAAGAAGAACAACTCATACAAAGCAAAGAGGTATAGATAAACCTAAAGTTGTACCTATTTTGAAGTATTTGAGGATGAGGAATATGAAGATGCAAATGGAAGAGTGAGACCTAGTATTCCTAGAAGGATAAGGCCATGTGTTTGGACATGCGGTAGAATAGTGATGCATTTCAGATGCATTATTTTAGGATAAAAAACTTAGTAGGTGCATCAGTGCATCGAGTAGTTTAAATAATTCCCTATATATATATAATTGGTCCACTTATGTTATGGTTATCATGATTGGTAGGTGAAGGCTACATGAAAAATAATAACTACGACCTAGTGTTCCCAAAAAGAGAAGGCCAATGTTAACCATATAACTCAGGGTGATGGAGTGTTGTGTATACGATTATGACATTGGCCAAGTAGATCAATGCATAAAATAACATTGGAGGCACATGAGTTTATGTTTTTGTAACATTTTATAGAGTATGATGCATTTCAATTGAATTCTTGAGGCTCAAAAATTTAGTAGGTACAATGATGCACTGAGTAGAGCAATAACTTCTTAGGAGCTATGATTGGTCTAGTGAACTTGTGCCATGTTGATAGATTTGAAAGCTATGTGGAGAAGTCTAGTTTTTACTTATATGAGATTTTATCTCCTCACTACTATCAAGAGTGATAGATGCACTGGTTGTTCTTTAAAGAAAAGAGCAGCATTATTCCTAAATGGTGATATTTCCTAGGGAGAGATAATTAGATGAATGAATCAGAAAGTTGTTGGTTTGCATGAGATCATTGTAAAAATTTGTACAAATATTTCACATATAGTATAGGATTTTCAATACCTTCATGGAAATCCAAGTTTTTAGTAGAGGTTATTGCTATGTGTTGATGACATGTTGGATGCAGGCCCCAATATCATCATAGTTTTGATGGCTCATTAGGGACACATGAAATGAAGGTGATAGGAGGAGAAAACCAAAGATGGAGATGACAAGGATAGGAAATCAAGGAAGTGCCCCACTTATTTCATTGTTGAGTTATTTTCTCAAGCACATCCTTTAATAGAGGAGAGAAAATGGTGTGTCCTGTGTATTAGATTCATCATGAGTACAAATAATCTTGATGCCAAGGTGAGCACTAGATTAGATACTTTAAAGCAGTGGGAGTTGTGAGAAGTTCATGGAAAAATATTGACTAGAGGATTGGTCTATAGAGAAATGATTTATCAATTTAGGTGCTACAATCTGCTATGGAGAAAATGTTGACAAAGCTAGTCAGGGTAGAAAAGTTTTATAGTGCAACAAAACTTCTACTAGGTTAGTGTCAGGGCAATAAAGGGCATTGATGAGTTACTAGTTGTAAAATACTTAGGTGTGTTAAAAACTTATATATATTTACTTCAAGTGGGAGTATGTTAGGATGTGAAGTCACTATTCACAAGCATTATTCATGGCCACTATTCATGACGATGTGGTCTACTAGTGATGTGGATGGCTAGTGATGTGACTTGTGAGTGATGGGGTTGATTGGTTATGTGGTAGGGGCCCATGGAGGGTATTCCAAGTGTGATTAGGTTAGTGTGATGGGAGTGGGGCATAGCACTCCACCAAGGCACATGGGTTTGTCTTTGGTAGTCACATGAGTGTTTTCACATGTTTCAAAATATAAAAGGGCTGGTGTGGGGCACATTCTTATATGTGTTCAAGATTCTCATGTGTGGAGATAGTCAAAAAGTGATTTCAAGCACTTTTTGGACTCAGTTAAGTGTACAGAGTTGGAAAACAATTATGTGTGCATTATAGGTAATGTGATTGCATTAATTAATAACATGATCATATTATTTGAATTATGTCTTGGTGATTATGAAGCCATAACGTGATTGTGTTATTATATAACATGGTCATGTTATATTGAAAAATAATGTGATCATGTGATTATCATTTTCAATAATGTGATCACATTAATAATGCAATCATGTTACGCGTGTGCCAAAAAAAATAAAAAGTGAAACCCAAATACAAAATGAGGATTTTGCATTCAAGTTTCCTCTCTCTCCCCTAGCTTCTAACATCACATTTTGCATGGAATACAGTAGAGAGTGCCAAGAAGTTGTCAAATTCATCCCATAAACCTGTTGATCAATAATGCTATTATGTAGGAGAGGTAAGTGATATAAATATTCCCTATTTAACCCTAATTTTTCATAATTTTCATTATTTAACCCTATTTTTTAATTATAATTTGTTTTTTTAATAGCTCATCTTGCTAAATCTCTTAAACCTCCATATAACCCTTTTGTTGCTCCTTCTCCTAACCCTCCATAAAACCCTCGTTTTCCTCCTATCCCTCCTACAGTTCCCCAAAACCCTCTAGTAGTCAAGATGTTCTAATTGACAACATTGTAGGAAATAAACTTGAAATTGAAGAGTTCATTGATAGAATGAGAGATATGACTTTAACCAACCCCCACCACACCTAGTTAGTTGATTCCATAGATACCTTATTAGGTCAAATTGACTCTATAATGAGTCAAATTGACTGATGGAGATCATATAGTGATACTTGTAGGGCATATTATGCTGACAAGTTGTTAGCCCTTTAGGTCAAAAATAAATAAATTTCAAAAAACTCCATTTGTTTTCTATTCATTAACCCAGCCACTAATGCCCATTTCCCATAACCATTAAACATTTTCCTATCCATTGCCATGTACATAGCTTAATCATAACCAATTTTTAGGATTGATGGTTGATGGTCTTTGACTATCCACCATGTAAAAACCATAAGGTCTTGATATATCTTTTTAGGAAACTTTACTATGAGTTTATCCTCAATGATACTCCCAATTATTTTGATTTTAGTGAGTTTCAAGGTCAAGGAAAAGGATCTGCACAAGATCGACTAGGTGCATATTATGTGCTAAATTAGATTACACAAATCCATATCCAAGATCCTCTTGATCATGAGATCCCCTTTATAGTTTATCAAGTCATGAAGATCAATATTATTCATGCTCTTAGTTCACTCACTGATAAAATCATTCAACATACGAGTAGGCTTTCACATAGTGATGCTTCAGATATGCCACCTACCCAACCCTGACCCCACCCTTGTAGTTCATGTGGAGTTATGTGCATAGGGCCTTCCAGTGATGATGGCATTGGTGGTTCAGATGGCTTAGATCATATTCTTATGAGTGATGAGTTTTTGACATGCATATTTGGTGTGCAAACATCAGCGACCACATAGATGCAGATATATTTTGTAGAAATGTTATATTAAATTTAAGTTATATTTGCAAATTTAATTTATATAACAATTAACTTACATATAAATTTAATATAATATACATTCCATTTTTTATGTCATAGATGATGATGATTCCTTCATCATCATAGTTGACATTTATAGCATTTGA